>JAPDVU010000008.1:146651340-146683840 GCA_026230045.1 Corynorhinus townsendii
CAGTGCTGGCGGAGCCGGGGGTCGCGACCCCACAGGCCACCGGTCAGGAGCGCTTGTACGGCAGCCCCGGCCGCGCGCCCTGCCGCAGGTCCCGCTGTATGTTAATCTAAGGTGCCGTGTCTGCACTACAAGACGGACGCCACCAGCATTTTGATGAAGGACTTTTGTACATGAAAAGGCTTCCTGACCCCGGCTGCGTGAGCGGTGAGGTGGCCGGGCAGGCAGGGGCGCCCCGTGCTGTGGTCTGGGTTACGGGAGCCATTAACGAGGCGAGGCTTTCTGCTCTCGGGGATGTTGGGGCTCCTCAGAACCAAACAGAAGAGAAAGCACCGCAGCGGGTTTTGCTCACGTTCCCTGTGATTTCAGGAGCGGGGCCCGAGCGCGGGGATGCGGATCTCAGCATCGTCAGCCGCGGCGCTGGCCTTGCGCTCACCACGTGGCGGCCGTGGGCACCCTCTGAACATGGGACGTAGCCACGGAAAGGAAGGAACATGGCCGATTAGTTTTCTTTGAACAGGATATTCTGCGCGTCATTCCTCCTGGTGGCTGCCCTCTGTTCCTTTAACATCAGCCCAAGTGGAGGCTGAGGCTGTGTAGGCATGAAACACCGAATGGAGGCCTGGCCCAGCTTCCCCTGCCACGTGACCAAAGGAAGATGTCGGTGGCACTCACGGGCCCGTGTCGCTGCCCATCTCGCTGCGGGGGCTGCTGTGGTGGTCATGAGTGGGTGTGGAAAGAGCCCCCGACCAGGAAGCCTGAGGGCAGAGAAGCAGAGAGTTAGGTGGGACACCCAGCGGAAGGAGGGGTGGGTCCCGAGTTGGCAGAAGGAGCTGAGTCCTGGTGGCACCAGGGTGACTGCCTGCTCCCCCTCCACGCTGCGGGAGAAGCCCTCTAGTGGGCAGGAGTGGCACTGTGCCGCCTCTCTGTCCCCAGCACCAACCTTGTCCCTATGGACCCCAAGCTCTGTGTGCACCCCGCCCCAGCAGGAAGGCGGGGAAGGGCGCAGAGGGGGTTTCGGGCTTCCTTGTGGGCCCCAAACACGGCATTGGGAACAGGCTGGCTGCCATGGGCCAGGGCTGGACAGCCAGCGGAGGCGATGTGCCGTGTCCTTCGCCAAGAGCAGACAGGAGCTTTTGGATGATGCCTTGGCGGAGGGGATGCTGGTTCTGTCGGGTTATCCCCTGGGAAAGTTTCTGTCCCCTGAGGCCCTGCCCCCCTCCCTCCTGGGCTGCTGGGGGGCGGGGGGCACGCTTCTGGCCCACTTTCCCTGTTGTCACTCCCCTGGCCCACGCCTTGCCATCTGTAGAGTCCCGTGTACTTTGCACACACTGGGGTTTTGATAATTCTCTACTTTTTTTTTTTTTTTTTGGTAATTGCAGAATCATAAAATATTTTAATTTCAAGGTTAGCAATTTTCTCTTGCATACTTAATTTATAATTAGCTGGTGTATAAACCTGTTCTGCGAATATAATTTTACTGTTGCCAAATGTTCCTCATGAATAATTAAGGGCCAATCCCTATTTATCAAATTATTAATATACCTAATAGCCTTGTTTTCATAAACAATGTGCTGGCGTTGGATTTAAAGGAACCCTCTCGGAGGGATCGGGTGCTGGTTCCCACCGCGGCCGGGGCCCTCGCCGGTGCCTGCACAGAGGGACGCTTGTGCTGCGCTGATGTCATGGCCCCCGGCCTTCTTTCCGCCACAAAAGGCCCAGGTATCAGTAGCTGGACAAACACAATGGCCATTCACCAGTGGGCCTGGCCTCCGCGGCCCCACGAACAATGTTGTTATTTGTTCTAGCGATTCACCAGGAGCATTTTTGGAGGAAATGTAACAGATGAAACCATCCTTTCAGCCTTTACAAAATCTCTTTGGCATAATCCTACCTTTCTCAGTCGTGTCCGCTGCTCGGAGTGAGGAAAGCAACTCTTTCCTGGGAGTTTGGACAGAAGAAGCCACTGTCCCGCCCTCCGGTCGGCTGAGCCGGGCCGTAGGAGTCAGATCCAGGCCCAGAGACGGAGGGAGAGCCTAGAACGTGCTTCTGTTTGGAAGGAAAGTGAGAAATCACACCGGGTGTGTGTGCGTGTGTGTGTGTGTGTGTGACGTGTGTGAGGCTCCCACGGCCCCTCCTCCCGTCAGCCCCCCAGTTTCGTGGAGGACAGTGGAACTGTTCCTTCTCCCCCACCCGGAGTCAGAGCATCACTCTGTCACCGATCAGTAGCCTGAGCCACTGGAACAGGAAGCAGAGGCCGATGCCGGTTAGGAAGGATGCACTGAAAAGCAAACTTGTGGGGCGTACCACCACGCGATAAGATTCTGCGTGGCCTCTGTGCCCCCCCCCCGGAGGGGCGTTTCCGGGTCCGGGGCCTCGATCAGGAGTGTGGGGTGCCTGGCCGGCGGCTTGGGGCGTGCTGTTGCCGCTGGCCGGCTCCTCGTCCGCACCCTAACCCCGGATGGGGGCAGGGGCCCTGCTCCTCTCTCCTTGGGGCTGGCATGTGCGAGCCCACTCGCCATGTGTGTGCGACTCCATGTGTATGATTCATTCCAGAGCAGTTTTAGTCCTCATAAAATATTCATTTTGGTTGTGCAGGGCCCTGTAATTGCCATCTCTCACCCTGAATTATTTATACCTTGCACAGACTGACAAAGCTTTGCCATGCGGCCCTAGATGAATCAGAAACACGGATCTTTGCTGCCAACAGCATTATAGTCTCACAAAATATGGCACCGGCGTCATCCCGGGCCGCCTCATCTCTAAATCCAGCTTTTCTTGATTTGACATTTTCTTTACTCTTCCATTGTCTTAGGCAGAAAGGTTGCCTCTTAACTCGGAGCACCAACCTTTCCTGCCTGCATCACAGCCGCTGTGCTTCAGAGGACTAATGCATCTTTATTGCCCTCACTTTTTTATGCTCAGTAACAAGACAGTGCTTGGGCTCACTTTAGAGCCATATATTATACATTAGCGATAAAATGATGCAAATAGTCCTGAATCCTCTTCAAACAGATAGTGGGGATCGGCCTGGCTCTCGCGGCTTGTCACAAACACAGAAAATAAGAGGTGACCTGCCAAGTTGGGTCGAGACGCCCGCCCCCAGCCGCGGGCCATGCGCAGGCCCGGGAGGGGGTGCTAGGTGGGGCCCAGGCTTGTCTGGGCTTCTCTGTGGGTGGAGGAGGCACTTGGGCCCCCACACTCAGCACCCTGAATGCAGCCATTCCCACGCAGCTTCCCCCCGGCCCTGGGCCGGCCCTGGGCCGCCCCTGCGTCTCCTCTGCAGCTCCTGGGCTGCTCTCCCAGCATTAGGGCGCCTCCCTCACAGCAGCACAGTGTCCACTCTTTCTGTGTCCCCCTCCCCCCGCACCGCCCTCCCCCCCCCCCCCACCCTGTGCTCTGGAGGATGGGCCTGTAGATGAGGAACACAAGAATATTTAGGAAAACCGCGTTAGAGCCCAACTCCTCTGTCAACCTTGCAAAACTAGCAATGAAAGTGTCCCGGCTCCAGAGGTGGGGAGTGTGCGTGTCTGCGCCGAGACAATGAGAACCGGCAACCATCCCGGGGAAGCATCCCCGTGTGCAGAAGGCTCCAGAAGAGTGGCTCGAAGGAACGCTCACACGCGGCGGCGTGGGGAGCCCAGCCGGGTCTGCGGATCCTCACACCTCGGTCCTGCCCCGAGCCACCACGGAAAGGGATTAATTTATGGCCCTGGCTCGTCAGCATGGGGCGGCCAGGACAGGAGCGCGGTGCTGTTGCGGGTAATGGATGACCCGGACACACATTTCTCTTGTATTTGTTGACACGCAGGAGTAATGAAGTTAAAGCTTCGCACACATGTGCCCCCTCATTAAGCTGCATTACCTGCATTAAAACTAATAATTGCCACTCAGAGCTGGGCTCCCATTAATCATTTATAATGTTTTAATAAGTTTTTAATCAGGACCAAACAGGCTAGAGAGGGGACGTCGGCAGGTTCGGCACCGGTGTCCTCCGTGGGTGTGCGGGCTTGATTTAAAATGGGATTTTTAAAAAATTTTTTTATTAATCATTCAACCCGCAAAGATGATCATTCCTCATGAAGCCAGGGGGCTTGCTTGGGGAAGCTGTGCCTCTGAGCAAGAAAAGATATTTTCCACTTGAAAATTGGGGGTGGGGGGGGGTCGGGGGGTGGGGAAGATAGGGAACCGGGGACAAAACCACACACAAAAAAGTCCTGTTGGTTTTGGGAATGATCTCAGTGGCCCACAGAAGTCAGCACGGCCGGGAGAGCGTGGCCGATTCACGTCCCTAAAATCGCGTGCAAGGGTGGGTGGTGGGAGAGGTCTGCCCGCCCCCCCCCCCAAGTTCGGATAAGCAGAGGCGCGTAATCTCTGTGCGCAGCGTCTCCGAACGTGCCCCCACCCCCCCACAGCGCTGGCAACAAGTCACGGGGGCATCTGCTGTGAGCCAAGTGATGCTGGCATTTTTCTTAAGTAGGAGCTTCATGATCAGAGCTGGCAAATAGAGGAGCCATGTCCAGAGGGAGCGAGGGAGCGGTTTTAATGAGCCCGCAGCGAAAGACAAAATACAGGCTGATTGACAGCGCGAATGATCTGCTGGGGAAATGATGTCAGGGCTGCGGCGCCCATTAGAAATAGAGAAATAGGTAAAGGGGGGGGGGCGGGCAGGGAGACAGGCACTTGAAACGGGAGCCCCGGTGTAAACACTGCACGTCACATCGCCGCTGTGTTGTGCAGTTGACTTCTTTTACACAGATAACCTTATCAAAACTATCGCGCAGCATCAGAACCGTTCCAGAAAACACTAACTGGGATCCTGACAGCGCGCGGGGCGGCGGGCGGGCAGGCGGGCGGCGGGCTGCGCGCGGAGTTCTGGGAGGCAGGCGTGTGCTTTCCCAGGGCCTACCTGGGCTCTACTTTATCTGAACACATTAAAACCACCCGGAAAAGTTTAATGCAAGTCATACAAATTTCCCCAACAGGAGGGCTCGGCGGGCTCCGTGCTTGGCGGGGGCTGCGGGACCGGCCGGCGAAGCTATTAAATCCCATCAGATCTCCTTGGCATCATTTTAATGAGAATCATCGCGAAAGAACAAGATCGCGGTATCTATAAGAGCCTCTTGACAGCCGCGGCTGAAATGGTGATGAAAAGAGAAACCATTATAGCACCAGCTTCGCGATAAGGCCCTTTGGAGGGACGGCGGGGGCCTGGCGTGGCTCCCGACCGTGAAGGGTTAATTTTCTAAACCTAATAATGTTCGATAGTGAGGTATTTGTCAGGAGATAAAGAAGTGATAGAATCTGGGAAGTGGGTCCCTGGGCGATTGTAGTACAAATATTGTTAATGCGGTGTGGTTACTCCAGCGAAGGGAAGTAAAATAGCTCCCGTCCACCGGAGACCGGCTCCGCGGCAGCCGAGCAGCCCTCCAGACAAAGGCCAGCCGTCGCTGAACCGCGAGTCAAGCCGTGGATATTTCCCAATCCTCCGACGTCTACATTGACATGCAGGACGGCGTGCGTACCGGGGGACGGCGCCCACGGAGCCCGGGGACCCGCCGTGGGGAGCCAGGCTTCTCAGTCCTCTCTCCCAGGGAGGGGGTCCCCCTCACCAAGGACATCTGGGCGCAGCTGTAAAATTCAATACTGTCACCCCCTGCCCCCTTCGTGATGACGTCATGTAGGCACAAGGATATGAGACTCATAACTTGAAATGTACAAGAATTTAATAAGTCTGGTGTTAAAGCAATTTGTCATGGCATATTTGAAGAATAAATCAGACTAATGGGGCAGACTTTCCTCCCGTCTGGCATTGAAGCACGTGAGCCCCGTGGTAGCTAATGGCAGGAGTGAGAGACAGAGAGAGAGGCCTGACATTAAGACCCTCGCATTTTGGAAATCCGATCCGTATTGACCTGTGTCCTATCTCGGTGCGCAGATCTGATGTCAGCAGAATGTAGTCTTGTGTAGCAACTGCTCATTACAGGTTCTGTGAAGGGAGCCCTGTCTCCCGGCCCCAGCACCCGATCGGCTAGGATTGCTCAGTAATCAATACGGCAGCGACTGATGGCCGGCGTGCCCGCACCGCAGCTGCGGCCACCCTTTCAGGGACTTCCCAGTAATTAGCAGGGACTTCGAGGAAGCACTCCACCGGTCACTTTCTTATCAGCCAGAGAAAAGTGTCTGAAAGGCTCTGTCTTTCCATTCGACTCTTTAACTGTTTCCTTCCCAGAGCACAGCCCCAAGGTGGTCAGGGCTGTGGCCCAGACCCCCCACGAGGGACCTGGCCGTCTTCCTGCCCCTCTCTCGTGGGGGAGGGGGTGGGACAGGGACTCTCCTTCTGGGCTAGGACTGAAGCCAGGGCGCCATCACTAGACATTAACTACGTTCACGTGACTAGCTCAGTGGTATTGAATGCGTTCACCAGGTGGTGCAACTTCCGCACCATCGACTTCCGGGCCGTCCTGTCCCCCCCCCCCCGAAAGGTGAGCCCATGAAGCAGAGGCTGCCCCATCCCCCTCCCCCAGCCCCTGGCACCGGCTGGTGCCGTCCGCGCCTGCCTTTTCTGGTTGGTCTTCCACGCTCACATTTTCTTGCGAGGGCGAGTAGGGACTAACACACTCTCTGGGCATTGCCACGTTCGGTAGCTGGGATGGGGGGCTGGATCTGGGACGGGGTTTCCACAGTTTGTGGGGACCTCCTGCAAGCTGTCAGCGCCGTGATCCGCACGCAGGCGCCTGGGGGCTTTGATTGATGACACAGAGGCCCATCCGTTGCCGCGTTAGTTTGCTGCTTATTGAGGGCTCTGCCTTATGACAGGCACGTGAGCCGTCCCCCATGAAAGACATCACTGCTTCTCGTTCTCGGCACGGATTCCCAGATTTCTCGTAATTGAGGCCCCAAAGAGAAGGCCGGCTGCCAGGCCTGAGGCTGGCGTTCAGGCGGGTGGTGTCTGGGGGAGCCTGGGCTCCTTCCTCAGGGTGGCATTTAACCTGGGCTAAGGTGGCCGCTAGGAATGCCTGCTCTTGTCTTCACCTTGCAACACGCTGTCACTCACGTCTTCAAGCACCGGAACAGCAAGCCTGGAACAGACTGAGAAGTAACAATTAAACATTAAAAACATGCCGTAGTCGGTTTGGCTCAGTGAATAGAGTGTCAGCCTGTGGGCTGAAGGGTCCCAGGTTGGATTCCTTCCGGTCAAGGGCACATACTGGCGCCTGGGTTGCAGGCTCGGTCCCCAGTAGGGAGCGTGCAGGAGGCAGCTGATCCATGATTCTCTCTCATCATTGATGTTTCTCTCACTCTCTTCCTCTCCCTTCGTCTCTGAAATCAATAAAAAAAAATAAAAATACATTTTTAAAAAGAGAAACAGTCCCCACGCATAAGGTTCCTGAGATGCTGAGAGTAGGTGATTTCAATCAAGCGATCCCACACGCAAGAGGCCACCAAGGGGGAGACGCAGCGCGCCCACGCCCAGCGTTTCGAAGGAGACAGTCTATTTCTCCTTCGACCAGAGGGGAAGGCGTCGTTATGATGTGACTGGTGGCTTCCGCTGGGTGAACAACAGCCGTCTCGGGGCAGGCGGTGCGGTGAGGGGTGCTCATCACCCACCGCTGGCCGGCAGCGTAACTTTGTCCGCGATCTGGCCGCTGGCAAGTTGCGGCTTTTGCTGAAAGCGGGCAAGTTCTTCTCCGCCAGGGAACCAGGCGGGAGAGGAGAGGTGTCAGCTGACATGCGTGTCCTCACTTTTCTCTGACAAACCAAATTCATTCCTTACGTAATTGATAACGGCCTTGGCCAATTACTTCACACATTACAATACACAGAGGCCCCTTTCCAGGTTCTGCAGGGCTGTAATTAGCTATGCTAATATCCCCTTTATTGGCCCTAATATTGCTCAACACCTTTTGCCATCCTGGACCCCACGAGAGCCCCATGGCCTGTCAGGACCACTGATTATTGAGAAGGATGGCTTTAATCAAACATAATTGCAGTTAATTTTTCTCTCCTGCTCTCGGTTGCCAGCGTCTAATGCCACGGACTCCGTGATATTCCATTAAATTACAATTAAACGGCCTCCTTTGTTTCTGAGCGTCCTGAGCCACGCCACAAAGTTCTGGAGCGGCGTGCGGGAGGGCGCCGTTCGGTCCTAATTGCCTGCGCGCTCACAGAGGGCCAATTTACACAATACCCATGTAGAATTTAAACAGTTCATAACGTAATGGATATTACACAGGAGCCTCACACTACAATTAAAATGATTTTCATCAGATAGAGAGGCTCTGGTTAATCAGCTTTATAAAAGTAAATATAAATGAACTAATTCATGGCTTAAACACACAGAGAGGGAGCCAACTTCGAGGTTAGTTACTGCGGCAGGGGCTCACCCTGCGGGGTGGGATGGCTGCACCGGCCCCACTTCCGACGCCCCCGCCCGTTTTCCCCGTGCAGGCTCTGGGTCCCGCCCTGTAGCGCACCCCTTGGCGTACCTGGGCGTTGTCCGAGCGGATTCGGACACGGATGCCACCGGGATCCCACGGCTAAGTTGCTTCAGCGGGTACAGCTGTGGCCACCGCTGTGTTGGGAGCCATCGAATCCCTGTCCCTGTAGAAGGGACAGCAGGCCTGGGACTTTCTAGGTCACACGGAAGGTCCCAGTTGCTGAACCCGGCGAGCTGAGGCCCCGCATCCACAGGGTGCTCCGGAGAGGGACATCCCCAAAACTCGCTCTTCTGAGAACCATCGAGGTTGCCCAGGTGGCATTCTCCCCTAATCCCCACGCTCAGGAGGAGGAAGCCGGATTCCAGGCGTAGTGACATCACACCTCTCCGCCTTCTAACCGCGCCGAGGACTTCCCAGGGCGGAGCAGGTCAACTCCGAGCAGAATATTACGGGGGAGTTTGCACTGTGCCCGGTGTGGCCGCCTCCCGCCTGCCTGGGAGAAACAAGTAAATAAAGCCCATATTTCAAGCTTGATTTACTCCGGTACCTACTGTGAAAGATGACGACTCTTTAGGGAAATAAAGACGGGGTCAGGGAATTAGTGTACATAATGCTCATTTTGATGATGGGCCAACAGCTGCAGCAGGAAACACACTGTACACAATTAAGCGTAATGTACTAATGACAGGTTAGGGTTTTTATCGCCCCGGCCATCGAGCAGCCAGTCCGCGTTGAGCCGTAATAAAGAGTTTATTGGTGTGAACGCCAAAGATTTTCTGACATTGCAAAGATTTTTCCTTTCTTAACAAGAGGCTTACGTCCTTTGTGTCCCGGCCTCTGGAAGGGAGATATGTAAAGTGATGCTCAGGCGTTTCTTAGGGGGAAAAAAAAGCCCATTGAAGGGTCACTGAGTAAAGAACGAGAATTACCATTTGACCTTCCCCGTCGGGCCTTGGGTGTCCTCACCCCCTCCCCAACCATCGTTCCAGGGAGTCTCACCGGGCACTTCCGGTTGCGTGTCCGTGTGCTCGGACACACCTGTGTACCAGGCCAGTGGTCAGCGGGCCAGACTGGGCCGTCCGCCTCCTGGAGGCTCGGCTGCATCCCTGAGTCCATTGTAACCAAGACGAGGGTAACAAGCAGACGGGGGGCTCCCCTCCTCCCGGCCGAAGCCGCCTCGGTCTGTCCCTGCACATCTTGTTCTCCACTTGGTGTGTGCCCTTGGGACCTGAATTCTTCAAGGGACCCTGCTTCCCAGGGCCACACACTCCAGACCTCTCCCACTTCCCAAACAAGTGCATGTGTGTGTGAGCGCACCTGCCCGGAGTCCACCCTGAGGATACCCAGCCCCCGACTCGGCTGGGCTACTTTCTGCACCTGAGGACAGTGGAGGCCCCGCTGGTCCTCATGCCGAGCGAGGCGGAGGCTGGCCAGGCGACCTCCAAGCGTCTCCGAGGTGCGGGGTGACCGGGCGGACAAGACTTCCAGGAACTGAAGCAGCTCCTCGGGAGGGAGGGAGGGAGGGGGTGCCTCCCCCCCCCCCCCCCCCCGCCACCGTACAAAAGGCGCTCCCGGAGCCGGCTCCACAGGACGAGCCGCCTCTCCTCTCCGGCAGGCGCCTGCTCGGGAGATTAGCCGGATGGTAATGGGCGGCATAATTGCCCCGCGCGGCTGTCCCCGAAGTGAAACCCTAATTGCCTGAGAGGACGATAACTTTGTGCCGCCCTCACCTTGTTAGGCCCCTTCTGATGCAGTTCAAGTGCGGAGTGGCCGCAGGTGCGCCCAATTTACCTCGCCGCCGCGCGTGGCGCTTAATTGCGGCGGCTGTTAGGAAAAATTGGTGGGTGGAATTTCAAGTGACTGGCTGCGCTGATGGCAGATGGTGTTCCGAGGCGCCGCGCGCGCTAACGTGGAGGTGAGGCGAGTTAATAAAAGATGTAAATTTCGGCCTAAAATAGCGAGGCCACGCCATATGTAAGAACGTTTAATTAAGTGGCCTCCGCTCCGCCGCCATCCATCGGAGTTTCTCCTGCTGGGAGGGAGCGGCATCCAGGGTCTGCGGGGGGGGGGGTGCCCCCGGAGCGGGGGCGGGGGCGGACCTCCGTCTGTGGAGGCTTCTCATTTTCGGGGGTGACGCCTGTCCACAAGGAGCCGTGAGCCTCAGGTTGGTTCCGGGAAGTCGTGTGAAACCTTCTAGGGAGGCACGTCCTCACGTAAGGCAGGTGGTCTTCGGGGAGGAGCTAGAGGAGGTGTTTGTGCCTCCTTGTTGGACGGGGTGCTCAGACACCCGAAGAGCGCTCCCCTGGCCGTGGCCTTCTGCAGGTGAGGCCGGGGGCTCAGGGACAAGACCCCGCGGTCCCCGGGGTTGGGGTGGCAGCCAGGCCCCCCCCATGCCTGTACCGTGAGCCAGAGCACCCGCGCCTGTCACTGAGCTACATGTAGGGATGGGCAGGACAACATGATGATGTTCCTGTCACAGCAGCTCTCAGCGTGCTGTCAGGACCTGAGTCTTCCTGCCTCTCAACGCAAGGCATGGGGGGGTGGGGGGCTTGGCAAGAGCGAATGAGCGTGGGCTGGCCCTGGACAGCGCCTGGCTCCCCCCCTCTGTCATTGTCCTGTCAAGGGTCCTTGATGACTGACTCCCTTAAAGACACACGTAGACCTTTCACAGATGTCATGGTCACCCCTAGAACATCACCCCCAATTGTTCTTTTTCTTAAGAGCTGCACCTCGCCGAAACCGGTGTGGCTCAGTGGATAGAGCCTCAGCCTGCAGACTGAAGGGTCCCGGGTTCGAATCCGGTCAAGGGCATGTACCTGGGTTGCGGGCACATCCCCAGTTAGGGGGCGTGCAGGAGGCAGCTGATTGATACTTCTCTCTCATTGATGTTTCTAGCTCTCCATCCCTCTCCCTTCCTCTCTGTAAAAAATCAATAAAAATATATTAAAAAGAAAAAGCTGCACCTCTTGTAAGTTTAAAAATGCATCTTGGCCTGGGTCGTTCTGGCTCAGGTGGTTGGAGTGTCATCCCGTACACGAAACGTGGGTGGAATTCCTGGTCAGAGCACATGCCTAGGGTTAAGGGTTTGATCCCGGTCCGAGCATAGACGGGGAGATAACTGATCGATGCTTCTCTCTCACATCAATGTTTCTCTCTCTCTCTCAAATCAATAATCATGTCCTTGGGTGCTGTTCAAAAAGCATCTTGAAAAGTGTGTTTATGTAGGTGGTGATTCTTCTGGGGTTAGGGCTGCCGGAGAGAGGGCGGCAGGGCCAGTGAAATTGGAATTTCAGATACACAGAATAATTTTTTCAGGATCGGCATGTCCCATAGCATACCTATCCCAACGACATTGTTGTTTATCCAAAACTCCAGCGTAACTAGGCGTCCTGGGGTTTCATTTGCTGACACCGCTGGTCCCCTCTGGGCCGGACGGGCCCCTGATGGTTCATGGCCGGTGGTGCAAAGATCTAGGCGAGAGACGGCCACCAGTACAAGTCACAGTGGTTCTAATAAAACGTGGAAACCAATCGTGTCAAGACCAACGGAAATCACTGCTTTCAGATGAAGATGGTCCACGCTGGCCGTTAGCCGGGCAGCTAGCTGGCGGGTGTGGGGTAGCTCCCCACTGCGCCCCGTGCAAGAGTGTCTTTCAAAAAGTATTTGTCTGTTGTCTGATAACCCTAACAATTATCCCCTTTTTTTTTGTATTTTTGTAGATTCTTTCTAAAGTTTTTCCTCAAGTGCAATCAGAACTGTTTGAAGAATGCAGGCAACCCTCGAGATATGCGGAGATTCCAGGTACACCCTTGTCCCAGACCCGCGCGCGGACCATGGTCCCGACTGCTAAGATGAAGTTTGAATTCTCTGATGTTGCAGCTGTTCCGAAAACGATCATTGGTTCTCAAGGGCGTGGGAGTAAACCAAAACCCTTAAGTCAAATGCTTTAAACACGATCGGCGTCTTCAGGATGCCGGATGCATTGCGTCCATCCATCCATCCATCCATCCATCCATCCATCCATCCATTTGTTCATGGCCCAGGAGGCACTGCAAACATGACCCATATTTGTGTCTTGATGACCAGGTGAGCCCCAGGGCGTCAGTGGTCAGAGCTGTAGGTTAAGTTGGGGTCCTGCTTGCATGCAGCCATGGGGAATCTCAGGGGTGTGACTGAAAGTGACTATTTTTTAATTTTTTCACATGGAGTTCTCTTAACATGAGCATCTAAATCCGCCTGTTTCTCTATGGGACGTGGCTGTTCATGCTTCAGTGACTGGAATTGGGAGCCCGTGCCGGAGACCTTGTAGGAATCCATGGGTCGGTTGATTTTTCCTGGGGGGGGGAGGGCTCTACTCAAAACCTGCCCTCCCCACCTGCGGGACGCTGGCCTCTGCAAACTCCAGCCCGTTTCCTGGCTCGGCTCCCCTCCCGAGGCCTGACGTGTCCTTGCCTCCACCTCGGCTCCTTGCCCGGTTCCTGGACTGCTCCTGGGCCTGGCTGCTCACCCCCCGGTTTGCTCTGAGGACTGCACCCCAAGGAGAGAAGGGGAGAGCTGGTTGCCTCCGGGGGGGGGGGTAGGTAAATGATGAGCCAGGCCCCAGTTCTCCTGCCTTTGTTTGCGGAGGATAAGAAGGTGCCTTCAGGGTGAGGGGTTCTCTGCCTACAGGAAGGATTGTTTTGCTGGTTTTAGTGGGAAAAAGTGTTCTGGGCTGTGTCACCCCCCCCCCCCCCCCCCGCTGCTGGTCCCGGACCCATCAGAGAAGAATTTGGCAGCGACCACACATGTCCACTAGCTTGGATGCGTTCACCATCAAATTGCTCACGGTGTTTTTGGAAATTTAGCATGTTAGCAAAATGGGATGCCTGTCCTTACAGCCAACCAGCCAGTCAGAGACACATGTGACACCCGTCTACACAGCCACCCAGCCAGTCAGGGAAGGGAGCTGGGGCTCGCCCAGTCAGGCTCCGGAGCTGGGACGGTGTCTCTTGCAAACGGTGGGGCCCGCCGCCTCCGTCTGTCTTGCGCAAGGCTGCGCAGGTGCTCCCGGCCCCTCTGAGCAGAGGGGGGCTCACCCCGGAGCCAGCATCGGCCCTGCAGCCCCATCCCAGGTGCGGCCGGCGCTGCAGGAAGACTTCCTCTCTCTCTGGCTAATCTCCCCGCCTTGCGGGGTTTTAACCAGACTTACCAGTAGGTCAGGCTCACGCAGTGTTGCCACCCGGTCTCACCACCTCCGCACCATCCTGTAGGACCTCGGGCTGGGTCCCGGCCGGGAAACGGACCCCTTGCTGGTCTGTGCTCTCTTTGCCAAACTGCACTCGTCCCGAGCTGACGGACCTGTAGGTGGCTGGTGGCTGGCAGCCGGCATGGTGCCTTCCTTTGATTGTCGCGTCTCTTGTTTCTTTCACACGCCAGGTCTGGTCACTTCAAAAGGGTCAAGGCTGCATCTCAGTGGTGGTTGGGTGTCTTTGCATCCTCCTCCAGGGATGTGTGGGTGGGGGGCCTGGCTCCCCTGGGCGGGGCCTGGCAGACAGGCCTAGGAGGTGGCCCAGTGCGTGCCAGACTCCTCTCTACCCTGGCAGTGCAGGGCGCCACCCTCTGGGCAGAGAGAAGATGCCGAGAGATCCGACCCTGAGCCTGGGGACACTGATGGTGGGTGGGGCCTTTCAAGGCCCAGAGGGGCCTGATATTGGGGAGACTCCCGCAATCTGGGGGATGCCAAGGGGAGGGAATTGCCAGGGAGAGCGCCCCAGGGAGGGAGCTTTGGGGGTACAGTGCTCCCTGCCCCGCTTCAGTCTTCTTGTGGGGCCGGAGAGTTTTATAAAAGCTCTGTTACTAACCATGCATTCATGTATAGGTATGTAGCTTTGGTCTTTTTTTTTTTTTTTTTTCACCCTTGAACATGATTTTTTAAATCAGTTTTTCCCTACTAGTTTTTTTTTAAAGAGCAGTTTCAGGCTTCTAGAAAATTTCCTAAGAGTACAGAGAATTTCCATATACCCCCAGGTACCCCTCCCTCAGTTCCCCTGATTAGTAAAGTCTTGCCTTCCGTGGTCTGTCTGCTACAGCAGAGGAACCGATGTTCATACGTTGTATTGACTAAGGGTCACTGTAGCTTCGGTCACTTACGGGCGTGTTCTGATGTGTGCAGACCATGTGGGGAAGGCGGACATGGACGTGAACCCCTCTGGTTCCCTGCTCACCTGCTCAAGCCCAGAGTTTCTGTGGGGTGTGGTTCTCCAGGTGGTGCTAGCCCCCAGGGCTGCCCACACGTGGCAGAGCCAGGCTCCTTGTCCCCCAAATCCACACTCCAGCCCTCGGAGTCCTGCGGCAAGGCATCATCCCCAGACTGCACCTGGCCCGCCTTTGCCACCCCAGCTTCTCTGGAAATAACGTACCACACAGACCCACCTCGGGTGCCATTCTGAGATGCTGGTCACCCGTCACCTGGGAAGGCCCTCTGGTCCCCCACCTCCTCCCGCAAGAGTTCCTTTTTCACTTCCACTGAGCGTAAGAGGCCCTTCCTTGTCTCCCCCTGGCCACCCTCTGACCTGGGCACAAGACGGGAGTCTCTCACCCCAACGAGAGAGCATTGCTGGGCAGGCCGGGTTCCTGGCCATCCTTGCAAGGTACTTGAGAAGAGGATACTTCCCCTGGGCTGAGGACACTCTCAGGATTCCTATTCAACTCGGCCTTTTCAGATGCAAACACGTTCCCTGTAATTGTGAAATTGACCCCGTGTTTGCTGGGAGGATGCGGCAGTAGGACCACGCCTGATTTATGAAGCCTTTTTTGGCAACTGAATCCTCAGCACTCTTCAAGGAGGACTGTCTCAAGTGAACTAATTTTAATTAGATAAGCTATCCAATCAATATGTGAACAGATCAATCAAAACAGCAGCTTTGAAATGAGCGGCCAGAGGGGTGTTTCTGAAGCTAATGGCTAGAAGAATATTTCTCTGAATTGAATTCACTTGTTAGCATAATAGGAGATTAAACTGTAATTAGGGTAGCAGCTTTTCAAGAGCCTCAATCTCGAGTCAAAACCAAACCAAACAAAACCAAACCACCCCCTCACCCCCATTAGCCAAAAAAAGCCTCCGCCTGGACCAGCCTGGACCAGCCTGGGCTGAGTGCGTCCGTTCCCGGAAGCGGGTGGCGCTCTCCTCGCCGGCGCCCGTTTCAAATCTACTTCATCTTCGCAGGTTGTTGTGTCGACCACAGTCAACGTGGACGGCCACGTGCTGGCCGTGTCCGACAACATGTTTGTGCACAACAACTCCAAACACGGGCGGCGGGCGCGCCGCCTCGACCCGTCAGAAGGTACGGCCCCTTCTTATCTGGAAAATGGTAGGCACATGTTACATGTCTCTTTTTATTTGCAATGCTTCTTTTCCTTTGCACCATCCTTTATGTTCATTCATGTTGAGTTACTGTCCCCACCCCCCACGCCTGGCTGGTCAGGCCTCCCCGCTCATGCCGACGGGCCTGGTGTTACCCAGAGTGGCCTGGCCCCTCCCTCCTCGCCCTTAAAGAGGGCTCAGCATCTCCCCTCCCCTCACCTACCACCGCCTTCACTGTATTGGTTTGTTTCTAAGCTTTCTTTTTGCTTAGAGTTTTCCTTGAAGTTTTAATTTATTTGGCTTTATTTTGGCTTGTCCTAAGCCCCCATCCAGAAGGTCATCCCCACAGACTTTGTGCATGATTTGGTGGGTGGTTACATCCTGGTCCCATCAGCCTAGGATGGAGTCCAGGACCATACCTTGCCCCTGGATGGGAGGATGGATGGATGGAAGATGGATGATGGGTAGATGATGGGTGGATGGATGGAAGATGGATGGATGGATGGAAGATGGATGGATGGATAGATGAATGGAAGATGGATGGATGGATGATGGGTAGATGATGGGTAGATGGAAGATGGATGGGTGGATGATGGGTAGATGATGGCTGGATGGATGGAAGATGGATGGATGGATGGATGGAAGATGGGTGGATGGATGGATGGATGGAAGATGGGTGGATGGATGGATGGATGGGTGGGTGGATGATGGATGAATGGATGGATGGATGGAAGATGGGTGGATGGATGGATGGATGGATGAATGGATGGATGGATGGATGGATGGATGGAAGATGGGTGGATGGATGGATGGATGGATGAATGGATGGATGGATGGATGGATGGATGGAAGATGGGTGGATGGATGGATGGATGGATGAATGGATGGATGGAAGATGGGTGGATGGATGGATGGATGGATGAATGGATGGATGGAAGATGGGTGGATGGATGGATGGATGGATGGAAGATGGGTAGATGGATGGATGGAAGATGGGTAGATGGATGGATGGATGAATGGATGGATGGAAGATGGGTGGATGGATGGATGGATGGATGAATGGATGGATGGAAGATGGGTGGATGGATGGATGGATGGATGGAAGATGGGTAGATGGATGGATGGAAGATGGGTAGATGGATGGATGGATGGAAGATGGATGGATGGATGGATAGGTGGATGATGGATGAATGGATGGATGGATGGATGAATGGATGGATGGAAGATGGGTGGATGGATGGATGGATGGATGGAAGATGGGTAGATGGATGGATGGAAGATGGGTAGATGGATGGATGGATGGAAGATGGATGGATGGATGGATAGGTGGATGATGGATGAATGGATGGATGGATGGATGAAGACGGGTGGATGGATGGATGGATGGATGATAGGTGGATGGATGGAAGATGGATGATGGGTGGATGGAGAGAGAGGGGTGATCACCCATGGGGCAGGGTGGAGTGGGTGAGAAACAATAGCCAAAGGTGTTTGCACCAAATGCTTCCACTTGCCTTCTTGCTTTGCTTGTTGAAAGAGACTAACTGTAGTTAAGAGTGACAGGCGGGGGCAGGTGCTCTTGGGCAATGAGTCAGAACTCAGAGACTCTGACACCGTGGCCTTGGCCACGCCCCTCACTCACGTGCTGCCATGCCTATGGGCTGAAGCCTTGTGACCAATGTGAACTGTTGAGAGAGTAACATGGTTTTCTTTTTAAGTGAATTGTAAACAAAACGGCACAATTCAATCCTTTGGAGCAAAGAGCCCGTCAGGCCGAGGGGCTGTAGGCAGATCCTCCCTCCCGAGGTCTCCAGGTCAGGAGCCACACTCGAGGCAGCACACACATGCCAGGGAAACGCACGGGGCACATGCAGATGATCTGAGCGAAGCGTGCCTCAGACGTGAGCACTGGAGGACAGTTTATGAATCTGCTGGAGTCCACAAAAATAAACTCATTTGTTTTCACATTAATGACTGAGGTGTAAGAGAACAAAAATATAATAATTAAAGGTCGCCTTGGGCGCCCAGTCATTAGCATCGGTGACGCACTGTTTATCTCCTTCCTGTGCGCTGAAGGTAGGTGTGTGTTTTGCCTAGCAACCATCACTAATGAGGCTCACAATTAAGAAGGCTGAATCCCCGTCCTCGGTCCCCGCTTCCCCAGAGAACCCGAGCTCGCCACGCGATAGGTTCCAGGAGGCCCCTCAGCCCTCTGGTGTTAGGTTGTAGTCTGGGTCCAAAACCAGCCTCCTCTAATGAGCTATTAGGATCTGAGCAAAGTACAAGTATTTATTTTTGTAAGTAGCGTGAGAAAAGCATTTGACTGTAAGCAGAAAATACAGCATTTAGAAAAACAAAGGCCACGCGTGGGCCCCTTGGAGGTGAAACCCCACTCATCAAAAGCTATTTGCAGAAGCAGTTTTGATCAAGGTTTTTTTTTTTTTTTTAATGCTTGTTTCTCAATTCTTTTTGAAATCAACATTTGAACCAAGTCCCTCTTTTGCAAGGAGAGCGAAATACCTGTTCCACCCCAGAGAGCGACCCCCCATTTTAAGAGGCAGAGAGGTGCGGGGAGCCAGCGTGTGCAGATCTTCAAGGAAAAGGCCCAATCAGCCAGGGTTCGGCTTGTTTTCGTTGGGAACGAATGCCCGATCCTCAGGTGCCCCACAGAGCACGCCAGCTCCTCTCTCGGATGAAGAGAGATGCGCCCTGTGATCCTGCTCCTTCTGGGGAGAGCTGGCCCTCCGGGAGTTCATCTTGGGGTCCGGCCACCTCCTCCCAAGGCCCAGGGACCTCCGTGCGCCTGGCGGGGACACAGCACAGGGGCGGGATGCTGGCTCTGAGTCAGCCCCACATGCTTGAAGGAGAAAGTGCCCCATAAACCGCAGGCGTTGCTGTACGCAGCCTCTCCTGGCTAACACCTCATTATCCAATCGTCTAATATTCACCAGCCGTGTGTACACACTCGCCGACGGTTTCCAAGCAGACGAATTCCCCCTGCTGTCGCCGTGGACGCCTGCCACGGCGTCCTCCGCGCACAGAAAGCGAGGCCGATTATTTACAGTATTGAACACAGGCGCGGGGCGAGCAGCCGTCCACCTTCCCGCGCGGCCCCGCCGCACGCAGGCTTTCATTTCTTTCTCCTCGTCACTTGTCCCCCACCCCCCGCACCCCGTAAACGGCTCCAGCCCTGCTTAAAGCTCCCTGAGCCCTGCCCAGTGCCGGCCTGCAGCGCACGGCGATTTGCATGCCAAGCGCCGTAATGCGGTTAGGTTTATGCAATAAGGAGGGCCGAATCCAGGCTGTGGGGCTTTCTCGAGCTGAGGGGAACAGATGGCCCTAGGAGAGGTAAAAGGTATAATCCTATCAGCTGGAGTATCAGCCAGCCATCTGGACATCCCAAGCACAATTACAAGACATTTTAGCAGGCAGAACAAAGGAGTCTTCATGAGGCAAGATTAGGCCTGTTTGAGTGCCTCAATATTGTGAATGCAGAGAAAGGTGACGAGTGCTGGGATATTACTCAGGAGAGCTGGCTGATTAACGGGGACCGGGGCGGAGGCTGTGGATACACAGAATACTGGATGTGGGAGCGAGACCCCCTCCACCCCCAAAAAGAAGGAAAAAAAAAAAAAAGGCAAAATGAAGTGTTCTGGTCAACCATGCCGGCGGGTGTCAAGTTCCCTCACTTTTGTTCCCGGAAATCTGGGCACCATGGCCCCCCTCCCCAGGCGAACCAGTCCACGTGGGTTGTCTGTGGTGGAGGACGCGGGAGGTCAAGGCCAAGAGCGCTCTTAGCCGGCGCCTCTTCTGGCGAGCAAGCTGAGAGGCTCCTCGGAGTTAAAAACAGGTGACTGTCGCACAGGTCGGATCTGCAGAGAGGCACGCCCCGCCTCCTTTCCCGGAGCCGGGCCGCCACAGGGACAGGAGCGCTCCGAGGCCAGGACGTGTCTTCAGGACCGGCTTCGCACAGTGGGGCCCGGGGAGAGAGAGATGGGGGGCCCCCGGGGGCTCCCTCCCACCCGGCCCTGCTCCTCTCCTTCCTGCACCTTCAGCTGCGTGCCAGCTCCCGTCATCTGCTGGAGTGCATTGTGCATGTATATCATTAGATCTCTAACGCTGTCTGTGTAATTCATTTTGCCATGGTTCCCACTGAACACATGTTCCCTCTCTATATGTGCATTGAAATGTATGCAAATCACAGGCAGAAGGAAGATGGCTATCGGGGGGCGGCGCGGAGGCCGGGCCAGGCCGGGGTGTCTCCCTGCCCAGCGGCCCCGCGCATTCCGTGATGCGCCTTCCACTGGGCCGCAGCTGCCAGATAGCAGTCTCCCGTGCGTGCGCCCAGTAGATCCCAGTTTTTTTCTTCTTCTTCTTCTTCTTCTTTTTCTCACCTCCAAAGTAAATTTGTTTACTGTAATTTTTTTGGTGTGAATTATTTGCCATAATTGGCTGTGCTGATGAAGGTCACCCCCTTGGAGGAGACTTGTCAGTCTTTAGAGAGCTGATCCTTTTCAAATGCTCTCCATGCAATTAAGAAAAGCAAATGTCATTCGGAAGCCTCAGAAATGAAAATTTGTATGAACTTATTAGCATGAAGTCAACAGCGCTAGTTAAGGGCGGGCTCCCAGTGTGTGCTCTGCGCTCCCGCTGCAGAGGGAGATGCTGGCGGAATGAGCAAATATAACCCCCGCTAGTCCAACATTAGAGCAAACAAAGGAAGGTGGCATGTCGGCGGGCTGCTCAACAACAATAGCTAATGGTGATTAACTAGACGGTGTCTGCCGATTGCCGCCATGACCCGGCGGGGAGCCACCACGCGGGCTTCCGGAAAACGCCCGCTTAGGAAGACGTGCGGCCACGGCTGACCCGGAGTCTGAAAAGATGATTTATCTGACTCCGAGCTGCACAGGGGCCCCGATGAGACGAGCAGTCAGATCAGGCCCCAGCGTGGCCTTGGGGGGTGCCCGTCTGCGCACAGAGCCCAGGGAGCGAGCAGGCACTCAGCGGCTGGCGGGAACCCCTCTGTCTCCCAAGATTAGTGACTACTTTTTGGACAGATGTCCCCAGAGGTTGTTGGGAGGAAACCACCGGTTCCTCCATCCACGGCTCATCTTTGCACCCACCCTGCCAGGAAGCTGGGAGAGAGAGGGGACAAGCCCTGGGGTGGCCTAGGGCTGGGGTGGGGTTCCTCCTCTCTGTGGATGGAGGATGGAGGCCTGGGCCACCTACTACCTCCGGACAGCATCAGGCAGGAGACCTGGCAAGTCCTGGGGGCCGCCTAGAAGCCATCCCACAGGCCTACACAGCTGTTCTTTGGGTACCAAAGGGAGAGGGGGAGACAGGTCGGATGGGCCAGAGTCCCGAGGATGGCACCAGCTAGTCAGAGAAGGCCCTGCAAGTGACAGGTTTGTGCACTGAGCCATTGTGTCTAAGGAGCCCCTCCTTTGCATGGGGCCTGCCTACAAAAGGCCATCAAAGGCAGGAGACAAGGTCTGCCACTACCTAGCAGAGGGGCCGATCAAAGGCCAGAACAAAGCAGCCTCCATGAGGCCACAGCCTTCAGCTGGCCTGGCCTCCACACGGGGCTGCTGGGAGCACCTTGCCGGGCCTCCCGCCTGCCTGCCTCCCTAGGCTGTGGCCTCCTAGCCCCTCTCCCCCCTGCCCTCCCGCTACCACCCGAGCCCTCCCCTCCCTCCAGCAGGGCCGCCTGTGCGCAGGCCAGGCCGGCAGCGCCACCGTTGTAATAACTCATGCAAATGCGAGGGCTTGGGAGACAAAGAGAGGTCAGGCCCGCGGCTCGGGGATTCCTGTCGACAAACAATATTAGATGTAGAACGTGTACCTTTGACAAAAGTATTAATAGAGCGCTTTTGATTTTTTTTCCCCTGATGAAAAGTGAAAAGTAGTAATTGTGGAGTGACAGAGGAAAATGAAGTTTAACCAAAAGGCAAAGTTCGCGGATGGAAAAGCCCAACCCAATTAGCTGCTCCCGAGGAATGGAAATGCCAGGCACTTGCTCCTCCCGCCCCTCAACAGCCTTTTGATTGACTCTGCTCAGACCCGGACAGCGGAGCAGATAAATCGGCGTGCCGCGTGCGCGCGAGGCTTAATCATTTGTAATAGTCGTATTTGCCCTGACACGTAATTCGCTATTTTTTTTTTTCCCCTTGCTCACTCGTATTCTATGGTGTGGCCTTTGCTTTATAAAACATTTAATAGTTTGCTTTAAACACATCAGCATGCTGATCTACGATGGCCCTTCGCGTGGCGCCCGGAGGCAATGGCCCGCCTCCCCGCCTGCCGCGCCCGGGCGACTCGAGGTGGGTGAGTGCTGGCGTGGCCGGCCGGGCGCTAAGGTCTGCCTTCTCTGTCTTGTGTGAGCAGCCACTCCGTGCATCAAGGCCATCAGTCCCAGTGAAGGCTGGACCACGGGCGGGGCCACGGTGATCATCATCGGAGATAACTTCTTTGACGGTCTACAGGTGGTGTTCGGGACCATGCTGGTGTGGAGCGAGGTAAGCCTGCGCCGCGGGGACTCAGCAGGACAGCAGGAGCTTTCCCACGGGGGGCTTGACGGCACAGGCACAAGGCGCCCTAGGGCAACCCCCCTTTTCACTGACGTTCCCCGGTGGGTGGGTGGGTGCGGAATGCCCCTGCCCAGCCCTGGGGTTCCAGCCCTGTCGTAGGAGGTCCCCCCCGACGCTGGAACAATCAGTGCCTGCATCACCAGAAGCAGGTTTCAGGGGACATATGGTGGCAATTTTCATATGAATGATGCCCTGTGGCCTTTCCTGCAAACTAAAACCCAGGACCACTTGCAGACCTTTTCCTTAAAGAGCTCAGTCCCGCCTCTCCGGGTGACAGCTAGGAGGGGGCGCTCCGAGACAATGGTCCAGTTTTGCTCATTTTGGTAATTACGTCCAACTGGCGAGTGCCGCTCTCAGGCAGCGCCCTGAAAGCCTGCTCACCGTGTGGTTTTTGTAGCTGATAACTCCCCACGCCATCCGAGTCCAGACCCCGCCGAGGCACATTCCTGGCGTCGTCGAGGTCACCCTGTCTTACAAGTCCAAGCAGTTCTGTAAAGGCGCTCCTGGGCGGTTTGTCTACACCGGTGAGTCCCCCTTCTCGGCGTTTGTGGCAAAGCGGTAGATGCCCCTCAGGACGGCACACGCAGGCGGGCACGGCACAGAGAGGCTGGGGGAGGCCCCCTGGGCCCAGGGGCAGGGCATTGTCAGCAGCAGTGTCTGTCCCCAGCAGTGCTGGAGAGACGCCGTGGACAGGTGCGGCCCACCTGACCGTGTGACCTGGGGCCCCTCCCTCGTGGCCCTCAGCCTTCTCACCTTGAAAGCCAGGCTGGGGCAGGGAGGGGGTGGTTATCGATAACAGGTCACCGCAGCTAACATCCTGGGGCTGCCCAAATGATGTCACCGCTGCTCATGTGCACAAGCGAGACTCGGAGGTTAAGTCACATACCCAAGGTCACACACCCTGTAACCGAGGGGCCTCCAGCGCGCGCCAGGTCTCTGCGCCAGGCCTGGCTCACACACGTGCCTTACGCTGCTTCTGCGCGGGTTTTGGAGAAACCGGTGCCATCACAAGGGTTGCGGTAACGGTTTGTTACTGGAACGTTGCTTGGTTGACGGGATTCCTTCGAGCTCGCTGTGGGGAGACGCCATAAATAAGCGTAAGCCGTGTTAGGACTCGGTTTCTGTCCTAGCCAAGTGCAAAAACTGTCATCTTGGAGAAGTGTATTTAACGATGGGCAGCACCTGCTGAAACCCGGGAGGGTGACATGGACGAGGACTCGTCCCCGAAGAGTTGTGGCCGCGATGTGTATGAGGGTGGTGGGAGGCCACAGCAGGAGCCCGGGCTCTGGGCTCCGACACGCTGTCACCAGCGGCAGGACGCCCCGCAGGTCTGGCCTCCGGTCAGGATGGAAGGCTGTCCTCTGTCCAGCAGGCAGGTGACATGGGCTCGAGGTCCCTCCCACTTCGGAGTGTGAAGAGAGTGGGGGTGCCTCACCTACCCCGATTTTAGGAAGGACTGAGTGAGTGTGACATGCAGAGTGTAAATGCTTTCAGCACCCACTTTCCAGGAGACCAGGGTCACCCCGGGCCAGCCTGGGCTGCCAGCGACACCTGGGGTCCTTGATGGGGGAGGGTGCCTTCTCTTTGAGCCCCTCAGCACCCCTCCATGTGGTCAGGGTGTGTACCTGCTCCACACCAGAGGTCGCTTCCACCTAGGGGACTAGCATGGCCCCCCTCCCCACCCCCCCGTGACTCCAGAGCTGCCCAAAACCCAGGACAAGTGCATTGGCAAAAAGCTTTGGGTGGTGAGCTGGCCCCTCCTGGTCCGGGTGCCGCCCCCATCTGGTCCGGGTGCCACCCCCTCCTGGTCTGGGTGCCGCCCCTTCTGGTCCGGGTGCCCCCACTCCTGGTCCGGGTGCCGCCCCTTCTGGTCCGGGTGCCCCCACTCCTGGTCTGGGTGCCGTCCCCTCCTGGTCCGGGTGCCGCCCCCTCCTGGTCGGGGTGCTCCCCCTCCTGGTCCGGGTGCCGCCCCTCCTGGTCCGGGTGCCGCCCCCTTCTGGTCCGGGTGCCACCCCCTCCTGGTCCGGGTGCCGCCCCCTCCTGGTCGGGGTGCTCCCCCTCCTGGTCCGGGTGCCGCCCCTTCTGGTCCGGGTGCCACCCCCTCCTGGTCCGGGTGCTCTCCCTCCTGGTCCGGGTGCCGCTCCCTCCTGGTCGGGGTGCTCCCCCTCCGAGTGTGGGTGCTCTTGGCTCCTGGGGAGGCCCAGGGCTGGGGGAGGCAGCCCATGCAGCTGGGGGGCTCCCGGTGTGTGGAAATGTGCAGACATGCAGAGGGCTGTAGACTGGGCGCTTGGAGAGCACGTGCCCACACTTGAGCAGGAGACGGGGCTGTGGGCGCGGGTCCCAGGGTGGGGGTTTGGGGGGCGGCGCATCAGGAGGTCTCCCTGGGCAGTGCCTCTCTCAGCGCCTGTGCCCGCCCACGTCCTGTGCGCTGCAGCCGCGCCCGCCCCCACGCTCCGTGTGCCTCTTCGCTGACTGCTGGCCGGGAGGCTGCGTGTCTCTGCGTTTCTGGCCGTGAACTTCAGGCTGTGGAGGCAGTGAGTGGGGCCCCCTCTGCTCCGCTTGGTGTTGGCTGGGGACCTGGCGCCAGGCTCCAACCCGAGTGCCACTTCTGCTCAGCCCCGCCTGTGGGTTTGTGAGGGTCAGGAGGCACTTAGGGGCGTGTCCGACCCACAGGGGTGTGGTACCCGCTGAGCGGTGCCTCCTGTAGACGGTTTCCAAGGTACAACTTCTGTCGGGGTCCTGAGTCCCTCAAAGGAAGGGACCTTTGTTATCCACTCAGGAGCCATGTCGCGTGTCTGCCACGTGACCCATGCTCTTCCACGTGTCTGCCATGCGACACATGCTCCTCCACGTGTCTGCCACGTGACAAACGCTCCTCATGTCTGCCACGTGACACATGCTCCTCTACGTGTCTGCCACGCGACACATGCTCCTCTGCGTGTCTGCCACGTGCACATGGTCCTCGGTCGCATTCTGCTTTGCACAGACATGGATGCGAGACCGCTTGTTCCATGGGACTGTCGGGCCCTCAGGGTTCAGTCCGCCCCCGCCCCCGCCCCATGGGCCTCAGTGGATCCTTATGTCAACCAGACCTTGGCGTTCAGATTTCCCCACGTGCGGGCTTTTCAGAGGGAGGCGGGCTGGCTGTGAGCGATGGCTACTCTTTTCTGAGGACTCTGGTCCCGCGGGGGAGAACAGGGCCCTGGGCTAAGCATCGTAAACAAAGATGCCTTTGGAAAATGCGCCAGGAGGCGCCACCTGTCATTGGCCAGTGGGTGTCGCGTGGCGAGGGCCTGCTTCAAGGCCAGTGTGAGGGGTGTGAGTGTCCGAGCAGCTCTCTCTCTGCCACCCTCTTTTTTAAAAAAAATGTTTTTATTGATCTTTTAGAGAGAGAGAGAGAGAGAGGGGAAGGGAGAGGGATAGAGAGATACAGACATCGATGAGAGAGAAACATCGTCAATTGGCCGCCTCCTACACCCCCCACAGGGGATGGAGCCCACAACCCGGTATGTGGTGCGATTGGAACCGAACCAGCGGCCTCTTGGATCCTGGGTTGATGCTCAACCGCTGAGCTACACCGGCTAGGCATGGCCACCCCTGTGCCCTCCAGCTGGCCAGGACCCCTTCCTGGGCCAGCCACCTCCTCTGGGAGTTCTGGGGCGTTCTATGCCGCCCCCCTTTATGGGAAAAGGGGTTTAACCCTGAGTCAGGTCCATCAGCCACCCGGTGGCCCGTCTGCCATTCCCCAGTGGACATGGCGTCCACGGTAAGCGGCCTGGGCTTGTGGGGGTCGACGTTCAGGGACCCGGCTGCCCAGGGCTTTGGGACTTTCTCCACCGAGAGTTCTCCCACGACAGGGCCTTCAATGGAGCCATTCAGTGAGCGGGGCCTTTGCCAGCAGGAGGCTAATTTATTACCTCCCCCACCCCAATCATTAACAGGAATATACATTTCAAACGCCCTGTAAGGGATACGGCCCACACTCTCGGGAGCGGAGGCGAGGTGGGGTCATTGCCTGTCTGACCTGGAAGCTGCTGTCTGACTTGCGTTGCCCTGAAATTGATGGGGACAAAGAATAATCACTGGGAACTGCGCCCCCTGAAAGCCGATCCCGCCCTCTGCCTGTGGGCTCGGGGCAGCCCTGCAGGGAGGGCACCGTCCCCTGGGCATCTGGCTCCCATCAGTGCCCCCCCCATCCCCCCAGAGGCTGCCGGGACACCCTCGCGCTGAGCCTTCCCGCCAGCAGCCGGCCTCGGATAATGAACGTGCATGCGCCGAGGAGGAGCCCCTCCCGCACGGGTGAAGGCCTAAGGCTGTGGTCGGCAAACTGCGGCTCTTTGGCCCCTTGAGTGTGGCTCTTCCACAAAATACCACGGCCTGGGCGAGTCTATTTTGAAGAAGTGGTGTTAGGAGAAGTTTAAGTGTAAAAAATTTGGCTCTCCAAAGAAATTTCCATCGTTATCCTGTTGATATTTGGCTCTGTTGACTAAGGAGTTTGCCGACCACTGGCCTAAGGGATCTGTTTATGGGGATCTGAGAAACATGAGGTTCTTCAGACCCAGACCCAGTCAGTCAACCCCAAGCGGGCGTGGCACTCCCCGCGGCCCCCCGCCCTGGGAAGGGGAGGTGGCCAGGCCCATCCACCAGGCCCCTTGGCCTGCTGCTTGCTCTAAAGACACGATTACCTTGGGAAGCAGTGGCAGTTGGGTTGATTGGCCGGTGAATTAAAAGAATGAGTCACAAACGCCATGTCCGGCTCCTCCATCCCAGGCCTGCGTATTCCCAGCGAGCCTCGCCCCTGTTGTGAGAAGGTCAGGAACGAGAGAGCGAGAACCATTTCCAAGCGGCTAGCACTTAGGAGCAGAATTAACAATCACTCTGTATGTAATTGCCAGTTAATAGTAAATTGCTTCCTAGACTGTAAAATGCAGTATAAACGCCGGGCACCGAAAATTAAATGAATGAGATATTCGCTGCGTTTAAAGTGAAGAGTGCAAATTAATACCTGAGTGCCACGCTTGTTTTAATATTTGTCTAATCGTGTCTCAGCTGCTTGCTTCATAATAATTAACGTGGTCCCAGAACAGCCTACCTGAGACGCACACGCTAGCCGGGAAGACTGACCCGTCCCCATCCCTCACTTCCCCAGGAGAAGCCCGTCCGATCGGCAGGGCCACAGAATTCTTATTTCATTAGGATAGAAGCATGGCAGTGTTACTCGATGGAGACAAGGTGGAGTTGTCTGCTTCGAATCGAAGCTATGTGAGAGTGGACGCGACCTTTGCAGACACGTGTCCAGGTGTGGGTGTCCTTGCACGAGTGTGTCTGTGACGCGAGGCGTCCGTTTGGCAGGACGGGTTCCCAGCACACCAAAGCAGTGAAGCCCCTTGGTGGTGGCGTCCCTTCCAGCATGGCTCCCCAGGACGCCAGGGTCACTCGAGGGGGCTCCTGCTCTTGACCTCTTGGACCCAAATGTTTGGCTGACCCACCCTCATTTTAGGGATTTCTTTTGCCCAATTAAAGAAATCACCACACAGTACCGGGAGTCGATGCATCGGCTGCGGCGGGGCCAAGCCCCGTCGCGAAGGGAGACGTTGGCGGCCGATGGTGGACGCGTCCAGGGCGGGCACAGACGGAGCTTGTCTGCTGGGTGCGCGTCCCAGGCTCAGGTCGGCAATTGACTTCCGGACGGGGCCATGAAAACGATGATTTCCCGCACGAAGACGTGCGTTCGATTGCAGGCATGTGAGAGCATTACGCACCCGGTAATTGCTAACGGTTGGTGTGCTTTCTGATACAGTGTTTACGTTTTCTGCTTTTTCGATTTAAAAAAGTCAGATTGTGCCTTAAACGGGCGACACGCCAGGTCCCCGGCTGCGGTCCCTGCAGCGCGGGTGGCAGTTTCCTTCCCGTGCCCGTGCTGCAGCCTCCGGCAGGCTCCACCATTTAACCCCCACTTCACTCGCCCCTTGAAAGGTGCTTGTGCGTCTGAAGTGTTTTGAAGATCTTTGCGCGCGCTGAGATGGGATTCTGTCAACAGCGGGGGACGCACGGTGCAGTCAATAGCGCCTGCGACCACGGCCAGCACCAGGAGCCGTCGCCCAGGCCAGCGCGCTTCCGACAGATCACTGTCTCCACACAGCAGCGGGCCAACTGCCGCCCGAGACCAGATACTCTGACTGCTCCACCCGGGCTGAGCCCCCCTTCGGTGAAACCCCTGCTTAGTCCGCATTCCCCACCGCCTCTGTGGACACGGTGGAGAAACAAGTATTTTCATCATGGGTCCTAGAATTGGGGACACGTCCAGCCAATTCAGACGGTCACTCCTGGGTGCCCCCATCTGTCCCAGCCCATGAGGCCCAGTGGTGCCGGCGGGCCCTGGCCAGCCCTCTCTGCAGCCTCACTGGGTTCATGGTTCCAGCGGGCCAGCCCGGTGGGAGCCCGCGCTCCCCTGGAGCGTCCACACCCTTGCTTTTCTATGCGATGCGTTAAGTGCCAGCATAGGCTGGCGCGTGCCTTTTCCACTCAGTCCCTCTCTAGGCCTGCCCAGAATCGGGGGCTGGAACGGCGACCCAGATACCGCAGAACGTGACAATGCCGCCTCTTCCCCCAGCAGCCCCCACCTTTGCTCTTGTCACTTGCTCCCGCCTTGGTGGAAGACGGCGAGTCTTCCCTGTCGACTGGGATGGTGTGCCGGCTGGGAGGGCCGCCTTGGGGGTCATCCCGGGCTCCTGAGGGCCGCCGGGAAGGGAGGGTGCCCACCTGTGCATCGTGCGACACAGCACCGGCCAGGATGGCTGGGAGGGCTGTCGGGTCGTCTGCGAGGGTGCTGAGTGGGTGCCGGACGGACCGACTCCGTGGCTCCTGGGGTCACGGCCGTCCCCTTGCTCCCTGTCTCCGCGGAGGCAGGAGAATGAGGCCCACCGCGTGTGCTATTGCACAAGTAGACGATTTGTCCTAATCAGTGACACCCATTTACTAGAATTGCTTAAAATGAACTATACCTCATACAGAAATCGCACATTTAGAGAGTTCCATTCATCATCTGGAAATTGAGGCCAGTAAACTTTCCTGCTCCTCCAGTGGGAATGTAGGCACGCATCAAAATGTTAAAAATGATGGGTGAGAGGGAGCTGTCACCCATTTATCAAGGAAAAGAACATTATTTGCTAATTTCCCAACCAGGCTGGTGACAGGGTGCTTCGTCTTTGGACCCTCGGTGACCAGCATGGCCTTTCTGTTATTAGTACAAGTCAAGCGCTTTTGGGCAGTCGCTAACAAGACGCATTTGTCTGTCATCAGAGGGGCTTTGGTTGCTTTCCAAGTGGCTGTGACCAAAGTCTGCCCCCGCGCCCCGATTGGCTGCACTCTCCGGGCCGCGCTCACCCCGGAGGAGACACCGAGGGATAAATCACCAAGTTTCCGTGTCAAGGTGAAGGTATCGACTCGCCGGCACCCAACCCGACAAAACGCAGCCCCGAGGAGACAGCCATTCATCTTCCCCAAAGGACAAAAGGGTCATCGGGCTCCCGTCGGCAGCTGTGGGGATGCGGCGGGCGGGGAGGCGCCCTAGTCCTCAGCCCACCGGGCCCCGGGTGGGCAGGGTCCCGCCTTGCTGCCCGCTGTCCAGGAGGCGCCAGGAGGGGAGGCTTGGAGGACGGGCTCCCGTGTGGATGGGATCTGAGTTTGTGGGTCAGGTGCACGTCACACTTCTGAGAACAGTGCGGGAAGAGCCCGGGGAGACGGTGGGATGGCGGGCAACGAACCGGTGACCATTCAGAAGCCCAACAAGGTGACTGTGACCAACCTGAGTGCTGAGTAGCGCAGAGATGAGCAACGGAGAGAAGGGCCCTACGCTCGCCCGGGAGGACCCGGCGTCCTGTCACAGGGACCCTGACCCCAGCGTGTGGTCCTGTGGCCAAGCAGCAGGTTGACGCTCTGCGGCCCTCGAAGACTGGGAACGGGAGCTGAACTTCGCTGGCTGTTTCCTGCGGCCTGACCCAGTTCCCCAGGACGCAGCCCTCCCCGGCTCCATGCCTGGACGTGTGGCCCGACAGGGCAGCGGCTGGGGTGCACACGGGGGCGTGTCACCGGAGGTGGGGCTCGAACTCTCCCCTGAAACCTTGACTCTGGGAGGTCGTGGACCTGTCCCCCCACATCTGCTCCAGGCCGAGATCCCCAAAGCTCAGGCTGAGGAAAAGCCTATGAGAACCATCTTCCTTCCCATCAGCTGTAGAAGATGCAAAACCCTAGCTTTCTGAGAATGGTTTTCCAAGAAAACAACAGAACGGAAGGCCCTTCCAGTGCTGACAACGAGCGAGCACGTGGCGTGACTCGGGTCCGAGGGACCTGAGGGTGTGCGTGAGGACGGCACGCGCTCTGGGCGGCCCCCTGGAGAGCCTGTCAGATTCTAACAGCCGCTTCCACCTCCGCCAAGACGGCCGGGCAGGGCGCGGCACATGGGGCCCAGGCTGTCTTGGGAGGAAGTTCCTTCGGGTGCGCCTGGCGGTGGGTCGGCGGTGCTCTCCTCCCTTCCACGCGTCACCCTCCTCATGCCCTGCCCTCTGCCCGCGGCAATCCCACTGCCTGACAAGGGGGTCCCCCCATGGGGTGCTCCCCTCCCCCTGCATCAGATGGCCAGTGAAGATGGGTAGTCAGGCACTGAGGTGGTTAGATGTGGGGAATTCTGCCAGAGGCCTTCTCCATCTTTTCACCCCTTTTCCTCCCAAGGAAGGCCCTGCCCCGGCGCCCCCCTCGCCGCCCTGCCCCAGCGCCCCCCTCGCCGCCCTGCCCCGGCGCCCCGTGCTGCACTCCTCCGGCCTCCTGGACCATGCGCCTGGCAGGTGCATTAGCCATGATGGCCACTCACCCTGGTTTTGAAGACCCCACTCGCTGTTTTCTGATGAGCACGTCTGCAGTACACACACCGCCCAGGTACATCGTGGGGCCTGCTGGCGCTGGGTGGTGAGCCGGCACCAGCCCCGGGGAGCAGCTCCCGGTGTTCCTGTGGCTGAAGGGCGGCCCCCATGGGGGTGGCCCAGTGTTCGCTTTACGCCATACTGGGCCTCAGGCGACAGTGTCCCAGAGTGTCCATTTGCCTCGTGTGTTTGTGGTCAGCTACAGCGGAGGTTACTTCAAAAAGTGACTTGCTTCAATACCGCCAAAGGGAGATGCGCACGTGTGAGGTGCTGTCCCGCCCACACGGAGCTCACACGCTCGCCTTCTGTGGTCACAGTCCCAGCAACTGCGTCCCGGACGCCTGCGCCCAGACGCCGTCCCCAGCTCTGCCTCTCGTCCTCACTGACCCCGACTCCGTGACTGTCTGCGTCACTTCCTTCTTCTGCGCTCGGGAAACACCAGCTGACATTCATCATGTGGCAAGTGTGGTGTCGGAGGATGTGACATTGAAGGTCACCGTCACCACGGTTGGGTTCCTGCTGCTCAGGGTCTGCCCGATGCCACCTGGGCCAGGTGGGCAGGCAGGTGATCCAGAGAGGGAGTGGGGAAGTAGCCGAGGCCGCCCCACAGCCTGGCTCGGGGCTCACCGGCAGGTGTCTGCTGCATGGCCACGTGTCCAGCCATGGAACACGCAGGGAGAGACGTTAATAAAACCGTCATGAATGGTGTGGAGTTTGAGAGGAGGGATGGCTGAGGCTCCCTGAGGTTTTCTGGGGGGGGGTCTCCTGGGGGACGGTGTGCAGGGAGCAGGAGGAGTCGGGGGGCCGGTCAGGCGGCTGTAGGCAGGGCTGGGATGGGGGATGGGGGATGGGGGGTGGGGAAGGAGTCGGGCGCCCCACAGAGGCCTTCTCTTCCCCACATGTTTGGGATTTCAGGGTCCCTTGTGCGGAAATAGGGCCGTTGTACATGAGACACGTGACCCAGAATTCTGGGCGAAAGGACTGTGGTTTGGGGATCCCAGTATGGACGTTCTCTTGGCGATGTCTTCAGGGCTCCGAGAACGTTCCTTTTCTCTATTCAGCCGGAAAAAGCGGGAGGTGAAAAGGCCTTCGGGAGGCTGAAAGGGCAGTGCTGTTGGGAAGCCAGGTCACACGCTGCGGGGGCGCCTGTTCCCTCTCCCTGCCCTTCCCCACAGCGGGGTCTGCCTGGCTCACACCCGTGAGGTCCCTGCA
>JAPDVU010000008.1:146688840-146691340 GCA_026230045.1 Corynorhinus townsendii
GGCTCTCCACTAAATGAGGAATGTTAATATCTTATGGCACGGTTAATAAAGAGATATTTCACAGGGGAGATTTGTTTTATGACTTTTGATACAACAGCCTTATAATCTGACATATCTTAAATGATATAATTTGGTGCCACATTCATCTCTTTTATATGCGGCAGCCCCTCTTTAGCAAGACTTGAATTCAGAACAAATCACGGACACTCATTACTTAGGGGGGAGTTTATTAGGAAGCTCATTGGCTGAAATGCACATACGTGGACACCCATGCCGAAAAGCTGGACGCTTATCATACATTTTGAGAAATGTCGTGTGTGTTTTTTTCCTTCTCCCGCAGAAAATGACATTTGTTTTTGTTGTGTTTAAGGCAGAGCTTAAATTAATTTAACCAGCGACACATGTTCAGGACGAAGCATGCTGCTAAATAATTCCTTGGAATAAATTGCTCAGGCCCCAAGTACATTAATTTACGGCTCTCCTGATGCTGACAGATGTGAGGGCGGGAGGAGGACCTCCTAATATTCACATAAAACAAATTTGCTTTATTCTTCTGCATATTTCTTCCTCCTCCCTGCCTTGAGCTCACCCACGGCTCCTTCTCTAATTATCCACGAGGTCAGTAAGCAGAATTGGGAAGAAGCGGGGAGATCAATACAAATTATCCCTGAGCAAACCAGTGCTGACAGTCTGAATTGCAGCATATGTTTACCCAAAATCAGGCAATTTATCTTAATATCAGCAAAGTAATGCAGTGCAGGTGAAAGGTCAGGCAATCTCTCCCCCTCATAATTACCCAGTTCTAAAACAGGAAAGTGGTATTGATTGGCCGGGCTCGGGGCTCGGCGACTGGACGTGCCAGAGCCTTGCCCTGCCCGGCTGGGCCTCGCCTTGTAAACGCCACAGGCCGAGGATTTATGAGATGTGTGCTAAGGGTCTTCGGCTTTTCTCCTCCGGTTGGAGAATTTGCCGGAGAAGTCTCGGCGGCGCCCCCGGGTGCGGGGTGGTGGGCTCTGCTGCTCTCGGGGGCGGCTTGGAGCCCCCCCGCCCTCCGTGACCCACCCCCCCTCCCCCTCCCGGAGCCAGGATGGGTGTCACTTCTGCAGTTCCAAGACAAGGGCAATTTTTTCTAATCCTTCCATGTAAATTCCTAGGGCTCCCCGCAGCCAAGCTGCTTCCAGAGCCTCCCCGCCCCCACCCGGTGTGGCCGAGGCCTTGGGGTTCAATGACGGCCTGGTCCCAGCAGCCCGCCCAGGTGCCCTGCTCCCTCTGGGCAGTGCCTGCGAGAGGTCAACGCCCTCTGGGCTAGAGCCAGGGGTGCCAGGTGCCCTCCTGGTTCCCCTGCTCTGAAATAACGGTGGTGCGAGGAGCAGGGGGCATCCCTTGAACTGAAACACTGGGAAATGTCCTCCTGGATGAGCGTATGTGGTTATTCAAGTCATAAGGCTCCTGAAAGCTCGCATTAAAGCGTCGATCACCTGTCAGGGCATTTGCATGAAATCAATAGCGGCCGCCCATCTATCTTTTCTGATCACCTTTCATCGGGCCGATTCATTAAGTCAAACAGTCATGGTGATTAGCCGGGGGGGAGAAGCGGCCCTGACACGGGGGGGAAACGCACAGTGGGCCGCCTTTTTTTGTTCCCTAATCAAGAAACGTAATACTGTATCTCATCCTGTCTGGGCCAGTCGCGGGGTGAGGCCCATCCTCCCGGCGGCCCGCGCCGCGCTCCCGCCCGACGCCCGTGTCCCAGCCCGGCAGAGACATGACAAACTGCCCCCCAAGTCACCGCTGACAGCTTCTGATGATTAATGGTTTGATTATGAAGTGGTTTTGCACATATAGAATTTACATCACAGAGAGTTAGAAATTTCGCCGTGTCACCTCGGCCCGGGCATGGGGAAGAGCTTTACGATTTGCAAAGGGAAAAAGGAGGGCGAATTCGCAGCCAAAGCCACGTCATGTAAAATCAATACGTCGGATCGATGCTTTATTAACTAGAAAATGTCTTACTGCACATTCCTGTGCGGACCTTTGTCTCCAGGATGCATGATGGAATGTCAAATCATATCGCGGCCTCAACGTGCGGGCCACTTATGGAGTGCCCACCGCGGCTTCCGGTGTCGCTTACCAGACCCGCCGTGGGTGTCCACGCGGCAGCACGAGCGCCGGAGGATTAAGGGTGGCCGATTATTTCGGGGAGCACTTTCCAGAGGCGGCCTCTCCCCTTCTTCAGTGCGCAGCTGGCAGACCCGCCGCGTGGGGTGGTGGCCATCGTCAGATGACCCGCTGACGAGCGAGCGCTGGCCCAAATGGCGGGCCGCGTGACGCGTCGGTGGCAGCCGGTCTTACGAGTCTCGGAAAACTCGGTGATTTATGTCGCGCCACGCACCCCTGGCGTGACTCCACGGAAAACGCTATCTACATCGGGAAGTAATGTACTCTAATAAGTATTTCCATCTTAACCCGCGCCCCCGGGCCCGCGGGCTCCGAGCTGGTG
>JAPDVU010000008.1:146696340-146783840 GCA_026230045.1 Corynorhinus townsendii
GTGGTCGGGGTAGGGTTTGGGCGTGGCCTCGGCCCATTAAAAGCTCGGCTCCATTTTATTACAGCTCCAGGTAGAGACAGTTAAAATGTAAGTCCCCATTTGTATTCAAAAATTAACTAAACTCTGGATGAACGCGCGCCATCGCGCAGGGCGGGAGGCGAGCAGACGCGGATAAGACCCCGGGCACCGCGCTCGGATGTGGAGGCGCTTAGGAAGTCCTTTACAACTTGCAGTCAAAGAGGTTAATTGAAAAATTTCTTAACGTCATTATGAAAGAACTAGATTAACCCGAGTTAATTCACTTTATTGTTCAAAATAAAGAGGCATAAGCATGGAACTCACTTGCAGATTTGGGGCGTGAATTAGGGGTGAGATGCTGCCTTTACGGGCTGTGCCAGTTTAATTAAGATACGGAAAATTACTTATTGTTCTTCCCCACTAAAGTGCTCGGAATTAACAGGCAGACGCCGCGCCCGGGCCTTTCATATCTGTGGCGTGTGTTTGTTTAATACCCACAAGACGCCGTCATTAAATCGCAGGCACGGACCGGGCCCTTGGCACCGGCCGCCCGCAGCCCCTGCAACAGGCGCCCATGGCGAGGCCGGTGACTTCGGCTGGGGCTCCGGGCGAACGTGGAGAACCCCATGGCCCTCCCTGCCTTCCTCCATGGCAGGGCAGGACGGGGTTGCCTGGGGGGTTATCGGGGTCTCCGGCCCGCAGCGTAACTGAATTTACCGCTTTCTCGGGGGGCGCACTCGGTTCCTCCAGTGGTCACCGCTTTTCTCTTCTTTCAGGAAGTTTTGCTCAAGAGGGCGGCCGACCTGGTGGAAGCCTTATACGGGATGCCCCACAACAACCAGGTAGGCGGTGGCAGAGGACGCCCCCTTCCCAGGGTGACCGGGCCCATGAGCAGCCAGCGGGCCTGGGCGCGGCCTGACCACCGGCGGGCGCGGGGAAGCCCTCCCGGCGTGTCTGTGCCTCGTGCTAACTGTCCCGTTAGGAGATGGTGGGTCAGGGCCAGAGCAGGACTTGCAACGGGCACGGAAGCCCCTGGGCACCCACCCAGTGGGCTGGTGGGTTGGCGGTGCTACCGGGACGCCTGGCACGGCTCTGCGGCGGGGGGTGCCCCTGCTCTGCCCCGTGCGCCCTGCGGGGCCTTCGGGCTGCAGGTGTGGAAACATGTGCCGTCCCAGGAGCACCCTGAAACCACCTTCCCAAGGGAACCCCTAGCCCCATTGAGAAAGGCATTCGCCACAGTCTGCCCCAGGGACGGCGGCCCGCCGCCATCCTTTGCCCCAGTGAGGGCGTTGGGCGGGGCGGGCGCGGGGGGCGGCCTGGCCTCAGGTGACGGCTCCCCTCCCGCCCAGGAGATCATCCTGAAGCGGGCGGCTGACATCGCCGAGGCGTTGTACAGCGTCCCTCGCAACCACAATCAGATTCCCACGCTGGGCAACACCCCCGCGCACACGGGCATGATGGGCGTGAACTCCTTCAGCAGCCAGCTGGCCGTGAACGTGTCCGAGACATCGCAAGCCAACGACCAAGGTAGGTGGCCACGCAGGGCGGACCCCTTCCCGGACCCGGCAGGGGGGGCGGTTGAGACTTGGCCACAGCTGGCCTGTCCCCGGTCCCGCGGGGTGTGGGCAGTGCCCGGGCCTCTGCGGCTCTGCCCACAAGCGCCGTGCAGAGAACAGAGGCCCTAGGACCCATGTAGCAGCCATGTCAGCTTGCACTCAGGGTAGGCTATTTGCGAGAAGTCTCCTTGAGTTTATCTGTAAGCCACCTGGCTCTCCTGACAGTCTAGGGTGAGCCACAGGGTACCTGGGATGGGTCAGTCGGTGGGGCCCTCCTTGGATATGCTGCGTGGGTGGGATTTGGTTTCTGAGTCTGTAACGAACAAACGCAAAGAAGTGCCTGTTCCCCACCAGGCCCCCATCCCAGGCCCCCATCCCAGGCCGGGGCAGCGGGGTGCGGCCCCTGCTGTCTGAGCCGGCTCTTCAGGCCCACGTCAGACCCCCCCTCACACATCCGGCCGGCATTCGCCCCCGAGGCAGCTCAGCTGTGCCGCCCTTCCGCGTACCCCGTGGCGGGAGGGAGCCCTTTCCCGGTCCCTCCCCACACGCACAGAGACCGCCGCTGGCAAAGTGACCCCACACAGCCTTTGATGGGGCGTATGGCCACAGACAAGCGCTCCTCGTCAGCCATGGCATTTGGGGGTCTGCGGAGGCGCAGGCTCAGCTAGTGGGGCCCGACCAGGAGTCTGAGCTGTTGGTCATCGCTTCTAGCGAGACCCGGAAGCGGCTGACGGGTAGATCGCAGCGTGCTTCAGGCCGCCCAGGCCAGCGGGGACAGGCCGGGCCCGGCGGCCACACGCACAGGCAGGGGTCGGCGTGACAAGGCCGTCGGAGCTGCTAGGGGCGCAGGGGCACAAGCACCGCAGGAGGTCGATGAGAAATGTTTACTATATGATACAGATTTGCGGGGAACCCCCACCCCCAAGTGTCTCTCCCTGATAATAATGTTATTTTTGGCCGGGGGGGCGGGGGGGATTTTAACAGTCGGCTACAGTCGCAATACAAGCAGCGTGTCCCCGCGAGGCTACGTCCCCAGCAGTACTCCCCAGCAGTCCAATTACAACACAGTGAGCACTAGCATGAATGGATATGGAAGTGGCGCCATGGCCAATCTAGGGGTCCCTGGCTCGCCTGGATTTCTTAATGGCTCCTCCGCTAACTCTCCCTACGGCAGTAAGTGTCTGTTTTTGTCACACGTCATCGCACAGATTCATTTTCACTCAAAGTCAAATGTGTGCATTGCTTGGATGTTCTGTGATGTGAGCTACTGGACACGAGGAAGGGTGGCTGTGGAGGCTGGGCGCCCACCTGGCGACAGGAAATTGACCTCAATCGGGCCCCATGCGATCGCATTGGAAACCCAAACCCAAACCCAAACCCAATCGCAATGACACCGGGGCCGCCCCATTGGAACCGAGTCCGACACGGCGTTTGCCTGTTGTCCAGAGAGGGGCCACGCGGACGCTGGCACGCCGTGCCCGGCCCCGCGGTCCCCGGCGGCCCGCGAGTCTCTGTGTCGTGTCCGCACGGCGCCGCGCGTCCTGACCGTGTTTGCTTTGTTGCAGTAGTGCCGTCCAGCCCCACCATGGCAGCCTCTTCGGTCACCCTCCCTTCAAACTGTAGCAGTGCCCACGGCATTTTCTCATTCTCACCTGCCAATGTCATCTCTGCAGTGAAACAAAAGAGCGCCTTTGCGCCCGTGGTCCGGCCCCAAGCCTCTCCTCCTCCCTCCTGCACCAGCGCCAATGGGAATGGACTCCAAGGTGAGGGCGGGGCGCGCCTGGGCGGGGCGGGGCGGGCTCCTGGAGCCCAGGCGGGACTGTCCCCAAGGCCTCCTGAGGGCAGGCTGGGCCAGGAGGCCAGGGGTGGAGACCGGTGCTGGGTGTGGCCCTGGTGTCAGGAGCTCCGGCCCTTCCTTCCGGCACATTCTCGGAGTCCTTGCAGCGCCCCTACCGTTGCATGCTCCCTCCGGTCCCCCTGGAGGCGCCCCTGCCTCAGCCCCATACTCAGAGATGACACCCAGATTCCTTAGCCTCCCCATACAGCCTGTGTCCTCCTGGTGCAGCTCAGGGAAGGGAGCCCCGTGGGGAGGCAGGGCTGTGGGCCCCGGAGCAGGTCTGCGTTCAGCCCTTTCTGTGCACAGGCCTTCAGGGCTGCGGCTGCCAGAGCCCGCGCAGGCCCCGCTGGGAGCTCCTGCGGCCACAGCCTCCTTATTCAGAGGCTGCGGAGTAGCCCCAGCGCCCGGTGGAGGGTCAGCGGGCCACCTGCAGAGCCCACCTCACAGGCCAGAGCCCCACCCGGCCGGGCCGTCCTTGCAGAGGGCAGTGGGCCTGGGCCGTGCCAGGTGGAGCTGGTTCTCGGGGTCTCCTCCAAAGACTCGAGGAGAAGGGCTGGCCCCGAGGGCAGAGGGAGGCGCCACCCGGACACAGCTGCTCACAGCTGGGACACGCTGAGCAGGCCCCCAGCGCCCGCCTAGGGCTGGGTCCCCAGGCAGTGGCCTGTGCTGTGTGTGGCAGGCGGGGCCACGTGGGCGCCCGCTTGCCCATGGCTCTGAGGTGCCCTGAGGCCCCAGGCGCTGAGATTCAGGGCCATCCTCTGGCCTCTTTCAGACACCTTTGGTCTCTGCTCCTCCCGGTGAAATCAAATCCAGTAACTCCTTTAAACACATGAACCCCTTCCACCAGTATTTACTGAGCGCCTACTATGTGCCAGGCTCTCTGCTGGGTGCTGAGGACGTTCCCGTGGAGAAGACTAACTGGCCCTTTTGTGAAGTCGGTGGCATATTTCACTTTGATGAACTAATGCTCAAAAAAGGACCTGGAAAGGTATCAGTGATTTGCAATCATTGTCTTCGCAACACCTGTCAGTGTGTGAGAGGGACGCCCAGGCCCCAGCGCGGCTCGCACGGCCGGGGCCTCGGCCTGCCCGCCGCCCACGGTGCTGGGCCCCTTGAAAGGTGGTGTCACGTGAGCCCTGTGTACACACACGGGGCTTCCAAACCATAAAGTTGTAACGGTGAGTCGGAGATAAATTAATATTGTTGGAATTAATGAGCTGGGAAATTGAAGCTCGCATCACTACATGAACAAATGTATTAATATGTGATACATAAATTAATGAGAACCATCATTCTGACAAAAAATTAAACAACACGAAAGTTAAAAGATTCTAAATGACATTCGTGCCAGGAGTCCACCGGAAGGCGCCCGCTGCCCTGGGCCTTTTTTGCACCGTTTTCCCTCTCATTCCGAGAGGAGATCAAAGGGCTCCCCGAGGCCAAGCTGGGACTTGCGTCTCCCCGGGCCCTTGGCCACGCAGTGGCTTTGATCTTGGGGGCCCACGACTCACCATTACGATACCCAGCAGTCAGCAGAGGGGAAACTGAGGCGTGTGCAGTCTTCACCTAGGGAGAGAGAGCAGGCCGGTCCATCTGGCTACAGAGGTGGCCTCTGGGGAGTCTGGGCCTCCATCTGCTACCCACAAGCCACTGTGGTGTGTACAGCACAGCCTTCCCACACGGAAAGGCCACAGACCCCCTCCCCTCCCCCCCAGGAGTGCTGAACAGGGTCTGTCCCCATGTGCACCGTCCCCTGAAGTAGGTCCCCCCACACCTTAACCAAGCCCAAGGCTGGTTAACGGAGAGTTACGCAGACCCGAGGACAAGGAGGCATAAAGCAGAGAGGAGGCCGGCCCCGCCCGCCCGCCCGCCCGCCCCGCCCGGTAACCCTCTCCTCCCTCTCTTGCAGCTATGTCTGGGCTGGTAGTCCCGCCGATGTGAGGGACCTCTGTTTACCTTCCGCAGCACCCAGCATCCCAGGACGGACTTCAGGGGACACGTTCAGTGTATTGAGACATGCTGGTGGAGACCGTGTCTTCAAATACGTCAGCAGCAGTCGAAATGCTACAAAAGACGTTGTCTAAAGATTTTATTTAAACTCTTAAGAACCGACATGCAAACAGCCTACTCCTTCGTGAACAATTCCATTTCACTGACTGAACTTTTCTGTTTTCACATTTCTCGGTCCCGAAGAACAAGGAGAACAAAGCGACGCCTATTTTGTATAGAGTTTCCGACTCCGTCTTGGCTGTGTCTAGTACTTGCTATGTGTTGGGAGAAACTTCGTGAATGCACCATTTTGATGCCCATGAAACACTGATGAAAAATGCCTGCGGACATTTTTCCGTACTCATCCTTAGCTTCACAATGGTTGTGTATCTCTATAATGTGAAATATTTTTTTGTGGTGAACCAAGGGGGCCAAGGAGGTGTGAGCCATCGACCTGGAAGAGAGGATGACTATATGATTCGAAATTGGGGGTGGCAGGGAGGGAGGGAGGGCTTACCATTGCTTACCTTCATCTTAATGAAATGAAACTTTGTAACTTATTGTAGTTAGAAATTGTAACTTTGATATTGAATTCTCTTGCCTTCAACAAGCACACTGACAGAGAAAAATGCTACTGTCTGTTGGTTAAAATACTCTCCCACTGCTAGAGCTTCCTGTTAAGCAAGCGTGATCTGCGACATTTTTTCCACTTTTGCTAGTACTGTATACGATTGCATTCTTAGGCTACTGTGCGGTCCCTGTTTCTTGTACCAGAAATTGTCCTTTTGACTTCTAGATCCTTCTCCCCTAATGTGTTTTGTATGTGGTTATAAAATTGTAGACTTTTGTGATTTTGCCAAAGTTGTAGCTAAATATTTATACACTTGTCTTGAATTTTTTTCAGATCCACTTAACTATTTAGAGAGGGAAAAAAAAAACCCACCAAGTTTTATTCCTTATGTATCCTATAAGGAATAAAATGGTCTCATCCAACACTTTTCCATGAACACTTGCAGTTGCTAAGGGACTTTATTTTGTAACATATCAATTATAAATATTGTATTTATCGTTGAAATTTTGTACATTGCTTTCCCCGCCATCTTTTTTCCTTTTTTTCTCGTCTGCATTGATTCTGGGTCATGGCCCAGTGTTTGCGACGCTGGGAAGAGCATGAAGCCAAGACTGTCTCTCTCGTCCGTTTCGTTCAAATGCGTCAGTGTCCTTGCGTTTCATTTGTACTTAAAAAATAATTTGCTATTATTTAGACTTTCCATCCTTTTTTTTTTTTATTTTGCGGAAAAGTCAAATTCATTGTTTATTTTTATATTATTTTTAAGTTATCTGAGCAAATACTTTTGAAAGAAAAAAAAAAAAGTCTGTTGTATAGTCAAAGCACAGCGGTGCCACCGGCTGTGACAAGTCCTAGTAGGGTCTGTGCATGTGGAACGGCCGTGCAGAGGGGACGCCGTTTGGGGCTGTGTCCTTATTTTATTATTATTTTTTTTGGTAGAATGTAAAAAGTCATTTTAGCTGCCACCCATGACTTTTGCCACATAGCTAAACTGTGTTTACTGGAAAAATTCAGAGGCCTAAAGTTTAAAATAAAATTTACTTCTGACGTTTTAATTAAAATGTCTGCCCCATGAACTTCTCTGATGCCTTAAAAGTGGACTTCTTTAAAGATCCTTTGTGCTGTTTTACCGCAGGCGTACACCGCAACTGTTGACCTGATAATCTCATGTGGAAACGTACAGTGTCACACACACACACACACACACACACGCACAAACCTGGTGCCTGTGGGTCCCTCGCTGCATCCGATGCTGCTGCCTCCTGCCGCCTCCCACGCTCCCTCGGGTCCCAGAGGTTCGGGGGGGGGGGGGGCGGAGGGGGGGAGCAGGCACAATGGCTATTTTCTTTGGGAACGCTATTTCTGGTGCGGTCAGGCCCTGCAGCGCTGCCGGTACCTTTTAAACTGGAATGACCTTCCCATCCTGCGCCTGCGCGTGCCAAACCCGCGGCGAGACCCGAAGGGTCCGCGCTTTCTCCCCGTTGCGTTGCGCATCTGCAGGCAGAACAGCAGACGGTTTTGCAGACCGCGGCAGGAGTCACAGGTGACACAGCCAGGAGGGGCTTTGGGAAAATGACACAAAACAATGCACAACTTAGAAGAGTGTTCATTCACGGGACTAAGGACACAAAGTCCCCAGCTGTCGGCGGGGGCCACGCGGCCCTGTGGCGGCGGGCAAGGGTTAGCTACGTGGAGGAGCCTAGGAAGTGACTCTGGAAATAAACCGCCTCCGTTTTCTCTGGTCTCAGTCAGGGTTTGGTCCAAACACGAGCTCCCGCGCACCCGTCAGAGCGTCTGCCAGTGCCCTCGCCCCCGCGCTCGGTCTGTTTTAGGTTCACTCGCCAGCAACGCCCTCACCGCTTTACTGTCTCAAATCGGAGCGCTTCACTCAAGGGTAGATGTTACTGTGAGAGACCCTACGATGAGATTGTTTTATCTGTACATTTTTTCAGATATTTAACTGTATAAAAATGTTCATTTTACACAATATTTAATTAAAGTATTTCTCGTCTGTGAATCTCACTTCGGGTACTTTTCATGTTTCGGTTATTGAGACGCCCACCTGGATGCACACGCGCGAGTGACACTGGGGGTGTCGCCTGCGTCCCTGGGGTCCCTGAACGTTGTCTCGGCCGCCACAGAGGGGGTTCCTGGAAGAACCTTCTACAGAGTGATCCCACCTGCGGAGAGGCTGTGAGTTACTTAGGTGGTTCGGGTCCCACCTGCGTGTTTCACGCACACACCTGCAGGTGCCGCTCAGACTCGGACACGCACCGTCGCCAGGCTCACGGGGGCGTGGTCACCGCTCGCCGGCCCCTCTGCCTCGGAACCGCAGGGTTTGGCCGGCAGAGCAAATGCCCCCTGTGTCCCCCTCACCTGCTCCACTGGGCAAGGACCAGCTTCAGGAGAGGGCGGGGCGGGGCTGGGGCGCAGGGCGGCGGACCGCAGGGCGCCAGATACAGGTGCCAGCCGAGGTCTGACCTGAGGTCTGACATGAGGGTATGGTGCCACTCCCTACTCCAGGCCGTGACGGGCCCGGCCACTGTGGGCTGCACGTGGGTGTAGCCGAAGGCGCCGACTGTAAGGAGAGCCGCGGAGGTCCTAAGCGACACACGGATTTCAGCCCCGGCGAGTTCTCCGCGCCCCGTGCCGTTTTACTCTGCGGGTTTCGTCTCCTCCTCAATGAGAGGCGGTTTTCGCATGTTTTGGCTCGCAGCTCTCACACATACACATACGTGTGATCCAAATTAGTGCTCACAAATGTCCCCTTAATTACTTGTTCTGCTGAGCAAAACAGGAAACAATTACTCCAAACATAAAGAAACTTGTGCCTCCCTCCTCCTCCTGTCAGTGCCAGGCGGGTTCCTTTGACTGCATTTGTTTCCGCCTTAAAGAGACAGCAAAGGAAGGGGCTCCGGGTACAAAGCTGCCGCCTGCCCACTCCCCTCCCCCAGGCTCCGTCCCAAGATGTGAGCCGGGCGGTGGTGGGGGGAGGGGAGAGGGAGCTGGGGACGCAGTTCACCTGCCTCCCTGCTCTTGGGCAGGAACCCAGCCTGGGATGGGGGCCAGGGCCCTGCGTCCTGGGGAGAGAGAAGCGACCGTATGTTTGTGTTTCGAATCACAAGCGAGAAGTGCCCTCTCTCGAAGCGTGTGCCAATTATCGTCAGGCCGCCTTTTAAGGTCTTTCAAGCTCTTAAAGATTATTCAAAGCACTCGAAATGGGCTTCAATCTAATGCCTCATTTCATTGCATTAAACAGCCCAGTTAATAAAGAATCGATATATTCAAAGGGCAAGGTTATCTTTTGTCTATATGGGGTGGTGTCATTCTGCACCTTTTATAGTTCAAATGCTGAAAAAGACCTCATGAAATCCATACTCATCAGGCAGGTCACCGAGAGCAGCGGGGAGGCTGCGGGGAGAGGCGCCCCCTCGGAAACCACTCCAGCCTTATCGCCGCGCCCTGCGCGCCAACGAGGCCGCGGAAAATGTCAATTTCTCATCAAGACAAGAGGCTGCGACGATCAGCCTTTGCAGAGAATACACACAATTAAGAGAAGGCAGCCGGGCGGCGGGGCAGCCGTTTGGAGCACTACCCCCACCCCCCAAAAGCCCCCCCCTCCCCCCCAGATGATAACAGGAGTTGTTGATAACTGAAGTGTCAATACGCCCAAGAGCGGCTTCTGAATGCGCGTCCTTGTGCTGGGCGCTCCCGCCGATCCCGGCCGATAAGGGCGCAGCTGCCAGGGACACGGGGCTGGCCCTCACAATTAACGCCATGAATAAATCACACAAAGGGTCCGCTGCTTTAGACGCCGTGAGACAATCCCCCCGCTTTACCCTTCACGGGCTCCTTTTATGTGGGAATAAGGTTGCTTTTAATGAAATTTAAACTCATCAGAGGAAATCAAAAACCTCCAATCAGATTACAAATTGATTTTCTGGTCGTTTGTCATTTCCCAGTGTGGGGCCGCAGGTTTCCCAGGAGTGGCGTGCACGCAGCCCCAGCCGGGCCCGGGGACAGACTGGGCAGCTCCTGACCCCTGCACCCTCAGACCGGTTCTGACTCTGCCCCCCCTCCCGGGTGGTTCTGGAAAAGGGAACCCACGACCAGAGTGGGTGCCATTCAGCTCCGAGTCCGGCCGAGGCCCCACCTGGGACACCGCCGTCCTTGGTGGAACTGGCTGACGTCCAGGCTCAGCCAGGGCCCACCGACAGCCCGTGGATGCTCAGTCCCGGGACTGTGCAAGTCGGGGTTTGTGCGCTCACCCTGAATCTGCTCTGTGCCACACCCACAGAGCCACCGAGTCACACAGAGCCAAACGGAGCGCCAAGGAGTGCCACGGAGCCACACAGCCGCATGGAGCCACGCACTGGGCACTCACGGTCTGGGGCTGCCGGGAAGCAGGGCCAATTCCTCCTCAGCCATTCAGTCTGAGCCCAGATGCGCGTCCCTTCGCAAAGCCTGCCCTGCCTGCCGGGGGCGTCCCGGGACCTGCGGCGTGCTCCCACCAAACCCTGGAGCATCTAAGGCCAGCAGCCTCCCAGGGTCCCCTCTCCCCCGCACCCCCACGTACCTGATGGGCCGGGGCTTCCTCCCCATCCGCCCCTACGTCGGAGGCACTGGCCCAGCTGAAGGGTCCCACGGAGCATCTGGCTGGGTGTGAGGGGCATCTGTCCCCCCTGGAAAGATGGGGCCGGAGACGGAAGTCAACATTACTTCTGACTTGAGGTCGCCGAGACCACCCTGTATGAAACCATCTCTAAAGTGAGGCCAGTCTCCTACATGTTTACGTGCAGCCAATAAGCACCATTCTCGCCCGCCCGCCGTCCCAGCCGGTGGCAAGCAGGACATCAGTCCCGTCCTCCCAGGAGGAGTGCCACGGAGCCACACAGAGCTGAGCTGGGCCCCCTCTCTCAGGTGACAAAACTGCAGTTCAGAGAGGGGATGGCCAGCCGAGGTCAGAGGGCTGGAAGGACCGGGCTGGTGCAAGTGACGTGCCCAGTCGCACCCCCTGGGCCTGTGCACTGATGCAGGTCTCAGAGACCTTCGGGAATTCAAGAGACACACCATCGGGATGGAGCAAGAACCACGCTCCCAGCCAAGCTCAGGAGGACACAGGCCACCCCCGGGCTCAGGGGCCTGACATAGCCCGGCCACCTGGACAGGTTGTGATGGAAGCTGGCTTGTCCAGCAACGTTAGCTGCGGCCCAGGGGCCTGTCTTCAGGACACAGCCAAGGTCACAGGCTCACTGCCCCAGGGCCTGCCCTCCACACCGGGGGACCGCCCCACACTCTCCTGCCAGCGTTCCGGGGTCACACATGGCCCACACCAATGCCTGTGGACACTAGGTGCCCTTCGGGTCTAGCAGCGTGTGGGGCGCAGGCAGGGCAACAGGCTGAGGGGAGGAACTGTGTGCACGGGGGAGGGACGGCCAGCATGCAGGCCAGGACTGAGGCCGCACCGCAGGGCGGGGCTGGAGGGCTGAGCGGGCCAGGGCTCAGGAAAAGCTTCTGCTACTGCCTGACCAGGGGACGGGGTGCGGACAGAGGAAAGAGAGCAACGAGGACTGAGTCAGAAGAGGCCACAAGGAAGTCAGAGAGACCGAAGGTCAGGAGGGGGCGTGGGGGTCCCACCTGCTGCCCGGCCAGACCACTCCCGCCACTGCACCGATGGAGGCCATGCACAGCTCACTCCCCCGACAGGCGGTCATTAGCTAAGACCAGACCTGGTGTTTCTACCTACGAGAGACCAAGCTCTTCGCCGCCTCCCCGTGCCACTGCTGTGGGGCCAAAGGCGGGCCGGCGCCCCGAGAAAGAGAATCTGCAGCAATGACAACATGGGGTTCACGTTCCCAATCCGCAGCGAGCTCCTGCCAATCGGTAAGACGGGAAGGCACCCTGAAGGGAAGTGGGCAAACGTACAGGCAACGTGCAGGGGCGGTGACCGCTGAGCTCGACAAGCCACACTGGAGCTCACTGAAAACGCGTCTCAGATCGCAACAAGGAGGCGGCATTCGCCTTCCCCTCATTTCCTTGGAAAAGATGTCCTCAGAAGCTTGCCTCGGTCCTGCCGATGGAGAGAAGGGCCTTCTCCCCGTGGCCCGCAGAGGTCGTCAGTGCTGCAGCCCTTCCAGGAGCCGGTTTGACGTTGTCATAGCCGGAGACTCCCCCGTGTCGGTTCCCACCCACCGCGTCCACTTCGGGAATCGATCCCAAGGAGAGGACCGGAGCTTGGACAAGACTGAGAGAGCGAGACTGCTCGCTGCTGGGCATTGACCTCAAACACGAAAAGAACCCCAATGAATTCCTAAGACCAGGAATCATTAACGGAGTGATGACAACGGAATGTGATCTGTTCCAGGAAGACCTAAACGTTGGCGAGCTGTCCCTGTGCAACTCTTCAACCCGTCCTCATGGCTTCAGACGGTGACGATACTGGCAGCGGTGTGTGCAAGGATGGACGCGCCGCACGTCTTCCACGCGGCACCCCACGCAGGAGCCACGAAAGGAAAATGAGCTCGGCGTCATCAAAAGGACAAACATCGCTGCTTCCAATGACACTCAGGGACATGAGAAGGCAGCCCCCAGGACGGGAGGGCCCTCTGGAAGAACACGACCCTGTCGGACACAGACCTGTGGCCAGGCTACACGAAGAACGCGTACGGGTAACAGAAAGGCAAAGGCCTCCCTTTGAAAATGGGAAAGCGATCTGAATAGACAGCTCTTCAAAGAAGACATGTCAACGGCCCGCAAGCTCCTGGAAAGATGCTCTGCATCACGGGTCACCAGGGAAAGGCAGGTCAAAGCCACCAGAAGCTGGCACGTCACACCCGCCGCTTCGGCTGTAATGTCAACGTCAGACAACACCAAGTGCGGGCGCGGCTGTGGAGAGGCCAGAACCCTGTACGCAGGGCTGGGGGGAGGGGGGGTGCGGCTGGGAAGGCCACATCTTGGGGCTCCGCTCTCTGCCAATTCTTCTCTTCCTGAAGGCATCACTTCTTTGGCATGTGGGACAGACTCTGCGCCACGCCAAGTGTCTGTGGGGGATGAGCCCTTGTGGGGGGCTGTCACCGCCCACTGTGGGTGGGCCCGCTCCGAGTCCGCCGCCGTGGGGGTTGCGGGCGGAGGAGGTGAGAAGGGCAGGCAGGCCCTGGGTGGCCTGTGCCTGCTCTGACCGGAAGCTCCGGGGCGGGAGGGGGCCCCGTGTGGCTGCGCTGGAGCAGGTGATCCTGACCGGGCTGTTTCTCCCAGAACTTCTCTATAATCAGAACGGATGTGCTGTCAGGAGCCTCGGCGTGAGCTATGGCGAAGGCGGTTTCCTGGACGCGCAGAGCCGTGGAGCCTGGTGCTCGGACTCTTTTTTTCTTTTTTTTTTAGTCTAACAAGAATCAATATTTAAGATTATGCAATGTCCGTTGCCAGGCCGAGGACAAGGCCGGATAATTTACAATGCAAGGAATCCATTCTTTTTGAGAGGGGAAGGGAAAATCAAGATTTAAGCTTTGCATCCTGGGCTGAACTTGCTCCTCCATTCTTAATGGCACCAGACGTAAATAAGCCATCCATTTTGTTTTGTGTGAGCCGCCTGGACTTTGCAGAGACTCTGAAAAAAACCTGACGGGCCGCGTGAGATCCCGGCCGCAGGGCTAGGCGCCGCTGCCCGTCAGCAGCGCCCACGGGCATGCGGGCCGCCCGGCCTGAGCCCTCAGAACCTGCCCTCGGAGTCTTGTGCCCCCACGACCAGCAGAGAAAGCCTTTTGATTATCAGCTACTAATGGTTCTCGTGCCCCATGATTTTAACGCGAGGATTAAATATTTATAAAGGCTCGTCAAGGGTATCCCACAGCGGGCCGCCGCAGCCACAGCCGGGGCCCTGCTCGCTCGCACCAAGTCAGAGGTGGAAGGTCAGGCGAGCAGGCCGCAGCACCTGCTGTCACCAGAGCCGGGACCTCATCTAGGGGGCAGGGCTGGCTCCTTTGTCTCGAGTTAGCGGGACCACTGGCCTCTGCCACCTTAGACGTGACACGCCAGGGGACCCGCCAGGGACCTCCCTGGGAACTATCCAGCTCAGGGTGTCTCTGGAGGAAGCAGGGGCACCACCCTTTCCCGCCACCTGGAGTAAAGGGAGGAAGAGAAGGGGTTTGAACGAAGAGCACCCTTTCCACACCTCCCCGGGGCAGCAGGACCCCTGGGTCCCTGGTGGGGGCCCTGGGGGAGACGCCCTGTCCGCCCTCCCATGGGGTCACTGAGCTTCTGAGATGAACCAGGATCTGTGTAAACGGTGAAGCACTGCCTAGGTGTGAAGACTATTCTTGTTTCCACACCCCAGTGATGCATGGACGGATGCCTCTTTGAGCTCTGGGGGTCAGATGACCACTGTCCTCCCTCAGAACCAGCTGGGATCAGGTGACCACTGTCCTCCCTCAGAACCAGCCGGGGTGCCCACACAGAGAAGAGGGGAATTGAGGGCTTGAGGTGGACGGGCTGGCGTCCCTGGGAGCATGACGCGGCCCTGCCCCCCGAGACTGCAGGGCCCTCTCGTCGGGACACCTGTCAGCCAGGGAAGGACATATGTCTCCGAGACAGGACGCGAGGTGCCTGCAACCCTGCTCCTAATGGGGTACATCGATGAGGGGACATTGATCACCGCCGGGCAGGCCTGGCGGGGCCTCCGCAGGGAGACAGAGCCGAGCCGCCCGGGAGGACCTGCGCCCCGAGGGCCCGCGGCCGCTCCTGACTGCGGCGATGGTGATGAACACGCATTGATTCCTTTAGTGCCCTCCGGAGCCCTGAGCACGCGCGCGCTTATTGGAAAGTGCCTGAAACCAAATTGAAGACAGGCCCAACGAGGAGAGTGAATCCTGCGTTTCGGGCATCCAGCGTGGCGAGCAAATGCGGAGAGACAACAGGAGCCCCCCTTCCCCCACCCCCCAGACACTGAAGAAAGACACTTTGCCCCTCTCCACTCAGGAGCCTGCACCGCTGGCCAGTGAGGCCCACACGCCTCCTGGGACCTGCTTCCCTCCCCGCAGCGGGCGCCCGCAGCCCCAGGCACAGCTGTGATGCCACCAGGCCCGGCCCCCAGAACACAAAACCACTTCCTAACAACTTGCTACTTGGACAATTTCAAGTTTGCAGAGAAGTCAGCAGAATAGAAACAGCACAGAGACCCCGATCACTCTGCCCAGCCTGGCGGCCAGCGGCCGGCACCCAGCCCCCTCCTGGACCCCCCGGCCGGCGTGCGTGTCCCTGATCCTCTTGGGGGGAACGGCACGCAGCCCGCTTCCCAGCCCGACACGCGGTGTGAGCTCCCCAGGGTGACCCGGGCAGTCGTCACCCGAGCTCCTGCCGTGTCCACTGACCCAGTAATGTCCTTCCCAGCCTCTCCCCTGTGACCCAGGGCCCAGCCCAGAGCAGGCAGCCAGCTAGCTGCCAGTCCCCATAGTCTCCTGTCACCTGCACCTTCTCGCTGCCTTTGTTTTTCTGACATTGACATTTCAGAAGGAAATCCCAGGACTTCACAGGCCTTTCCGCCCTGGCCTGCTGGGCTAGGAGAACCTGCAGACACAGGGAGACCCGGCCTCGCCCTCCAGCGTGGGCGTCACCCTGACGGTGTCCCCCAGAGCCCTGGCTGCCCAGTGTGGGTGTGGGGAGGGCAGAGGTGCCCAGCTCTCTGGAGGGGCCCCTTTAAGCCACCAGCTGCTTGGCTCACAGACTCACGATGCAGGCAGCGCTCCCTGGGGGCGTGCCAGTGTCTGTGAGGCCCACGGAATCCTGGGGTGCTCGGAGGACTAACTCCTGGCTGGGCTGCACCCCAGAATCACTGATGAGCAAGGAAGCTGAGGAGCTCGCTACACATTCAACTAAGAGCGACCTTGACCAAGACTGACGTTCAGAGTCCGTGGCTCTGACCCTGGGACTGTTCCCCACGGAGCCCTGTGGCACCTCTGCAGAGGCAGGTGGGGTCCCGGGAAGCCCAGGGGAGCAGAGCAGCCTCCGGAAACAGCTGTCTTCTCATCGCCTCCTGGCGTTGGTAACAGCAGAAAGGAGAGTGTGGGGTGTTGGGAAGAGGAACAAGAGGAGAGGCCCTTGCACAACGAGGGGCAGGGACACGAGGGCCAGACCCGGCACTCTGGCCGCTCAGCCCCGGGGCCTGCGCGGACCAGGGGCCCGGAGCTCTCCCGGAGTGAGAAATGGTCACAGACAGGGGTGTGACGACTAAACGCGACGTGACATCTTAGATTGGATTCCAGAACAGAACAAGGACATTCGTGGAAAAGCAGCTGAAATCCGAATAAAGCCCGTGGTTCGGTTAGCAGCGTTTCCCGCGGTTGCTGTCTTCGTGTTCCTCCTGCCCCACCATTACCTAGGATGTTAATGTTACAGGGAGCGGGGCAAGGGCACGTGGGAACACTTTGCATTATCCTTACAGCTCTTTTGAAATCTGAAATGATATCAAATGGAAACGCTGCAGCCCCCAGAAGACAGTAGTGGGGGCCCCCCAGGCACGCCGGCGCCACGCGACTCGGGCGGCAGCACCAGCAGCTCCTACAGGCCCTTGTTCCTTCTGCTTCTAGAAGTTATTCTAGGAGCTCAGACCTTAAACCGCTTTCCAAAGATCCTGAAGCTGCTTAACGCCTGCCGCTTAGGGAGACACTCAGCGCTGAGAAACGAACCGGAGCCACATGCTCCTGGCCCGGGCACCCGACGAAGGCACGGCTTCCGGGACGTGTAAAGAACTCCGACAGCTCTCGATCGAAACGACAAAAGGACACGTGCGCAAGGAGCAAACAGCCCCTTCCCCGAGAAGACATAAGAACAGCCAGCACCCCCGGGGCAGTGTGCAAGCCCACGAGTCACCCAGGAAACGCAAAATGAAACCACCCGATTTCACCCCACACCCACGAGGGGTAACACGAAAAAGCACGGCAACCCGAAATGCTGCGTCGACTGCTGGCGGGTGTGTACAGGGGCACAACCACTTCTGCGGACAAAGGAAGGTGTCCAAGAAGGTGCGTGAACCTCCGCGTGGCACACACCTGGAGAGACGCCAACACCTGCCCACCGAAAACGAGAACAAGGACGTGACAGCAGCAGAGACATCTGTGCCCACCAACACAAAGCAAACCAGCGGCGGCACAGTCCCACGAGGGAATATTCAGCAGCGATGGAAAGTGACCCTGAGTGCAGGCAACCACACAACCGAAGCTCAGAACCCGCTGCGTGGGAGTAGCCTGACCCCGAGTGTCCAGCGGGAGTCACGGACAGGAAGCTCGCCCAGAACTTGGCCGCGGCCACGGAGGCGGAGCAGGGCCCCCCGGGGTACAGGTCCCTGGAGGGAGGGAAAGTTCTTAGTATTTTTAAACATTTTTAAATTGTGGTGAAATAGGCATAACAGTTGCCACATCAGCTGCCTCGTTCAGTGGCACCGAGCCGTTTGCTGTCGTACAATCCTCACGCCTCGTGCGTGCGCCTCTGCGTCTTGTTTACATCCACTGTGCGTGGGCACGGGAGGCTGTTCCCCCCTTCCGGCTCCTGGGAGCGCTGCGGCTGGAACACGGGGTGCAGGCCTCAGGGGGAGTTCTGTCTCCTGATCGGGGAGTTTGGGGCACGTTTCAGACCCATTAGACGGAACCCTTAAAATCTGAGCGCCACCAGTTCTCAGGACAGGCCCGAGGCAGTGTCCCCGACCCCGCACCCACCCCCACCTGCGGGCCCCGCCTGGGGGTGCGGAGGGACACCCTTCCCACTTTCCCACCAGGTCGTCCATCCGGGGAACGCCAGGATTTCCGGAGATCCCGTGGCTGGGCTCAAGCTTCTCACAGACCTCAGGCCTTTGTCTGGTCTCCCCCAGGTCTTCAGTCCTTGCTGACCCTGGAGGGAGGTGGCCTGCTCCCCCTAGAGTGGCTGTGCCCATGAGTGGTGGGCACGGGGCCAGTGTGGACCGTCCCCACGGTTCCCCAGGCGGACAGCACAGGCGCTGCCAGCTCTGGGGGCCGAGTCTGCACACATACATTCTTGAGCACATCAGCAGCAGAGCTGCAAAGGGCTGAGGGCCCTCGGCCTCCCTGAACACGGTCCTGAATTGCATTAATAAAGAGAAACAGTAGGACTCGTGGCAAAAATAATAAAGCAGCCGCCCGTTGGAGAGGAGGAGCCGAAAGCTCTCTCTGGGGGAGCCATGCCTACTCCTGAGCTAATTCTTTTCTGAAATAAGTTTGATCTGTCCTCAAAAATAATTAAAGCCGCGTACATTTCCGTGAAGACAACTGGAACAGGAGGCCTAAAGGCGAGCCGACTCCCAGCCTGGGCGCCGGGCTGCGGGCCTGGTCTCAGTGCAGACCGCGCTCTCTCCGCCCCGCCTCCCGCACGGCATGAGCCGTGCAAGCCCTGGCCGTGGGTAAGTCCCAGCATCCTTTCCAACTGAGCTGCCGTGTGACGTCAGGAAGGGCAGCAGAACCCCTAACCGCACCCCCGGTGCTCCCAGGCTGGCCTGGCTCCCCGCGGCAGGTGGAGAGGAACTCGGACCTAAGGAGGAGCAGCTGCCCAGCCTGCCGCCCGGGAAGGCCCCCTGGGGAACCTGTCCCCAGTGACGTCCACAGCCGGGCGGGTCACGGACAATGATGGGCTCCGGAGCTGGCGGGCCCTCCCGAAGCGCACGGGAGCCGCGGAAGGCTGGTTCGTGGCACCGCACACGGCTGCCTCCTACTCACCCCAGGGCTCTGGGGCTCTCTGCCTGGGGTCAAGGGTCAAAGCCTCTTTCCACCCCAGGACCAACTGGGAGGGGCCCTCACACACCCACCTGAACAGGCTGCGGGGGGCGGGCAGAGGTGGCCTGGGCTGTCCTCGGGTCCTGCAAGCACTTTTCATTCTCAGGGTTGGCTTTCAAAGCTCCTCTCCTCCTCCTCCTCCGTACACTGAGCTTTACGGAGGGTCACTGGATGCACAGAGCACACACTGTCATGGCTAATTCCTTAAAGGACCGCCGCATTTGGATATGGATACGTTCGCGTCTTGTAAATGTTACAACGTATACACGAACCACTACCGTCCATACCGTCAGAAGGTTACTATTCATGCCGACCCTGTCGGGGTCCCTGGCCTGTGGAACCGTAGCAATCCGAGGGTGCAGCCTGGAAATAGCAGTATCTGTGTAAAACCCAAGGAAGGCCGTTTCAGTTAAAAATAAAAGGACAATGATTCAGTATCACGGTGGGGCATGTTAGTACTGTAAGCCCTTTCCTGAGGCTGCAAAAAGGAACATATGGCGCCGTTTAAAATTCACCAATTACACAAGAAGAGCCGGAGGAGACACTGGCTGAAGCCAGAGTCCGGGCGGGGGCAGCGCCTCCACCCGGGGACGCTGGCCAGCACGGCCATGCTCTCGCCACTCAATGCGAAGGGCGGATGCCCCCAAGGGAAATGCATGGCCGGGCAGCGAGTGGACGAGAGTGTCCCCTCCAGAATTTCCACCCTGCGAGTGACGGACGCAGCCTGTGTTCCCCAACTTTCCTTGGCCTAAACTGGCTATTGTGGGGGAGGGGGCACTGAAAGAGGCACTGATGTTTAAGCGGGTCCACTTTTTCAGCATCGCCTTGGAAGCTGTCCGGCTTTCACACCATCGGCCTGCATTTCTCTTCCCCTGCCAGGGCAGCGCTGGTCGCGCCTGGAGCACCTGCGTTCGCCGTGCCATTCAACAAACGCAGGGAAGACAGCCTCTCGCCTCTGAGCCAGACGTCAGGAAGCGATGCGTGTGAAGAAAATAGCACAATTGTCTCCCAAATCCTTTCCAGACACCATCTCGGTTCAGAGATTCCTGGAAAAGGAGAGGGTGCCGTGTGGCCGTTCATCAACAAAGTGACACCCTAAGGAACAAAAGCTCAAAGATAGTGACCCTCAGCTCGGCTCACCAGATAAAAGCAGTGACTCTGAACATGAAATACAAGTATTTTCAGGAAACACATCATTTTAAGTTTTGTACTTAAAGTAGGACTTATTAAAATGTTCTATCTGACACTATTTCCTTTTGATACGCCACATGAAAACCTAACGTTCTATTACGAAGAATTTAAAACATGGACCAAGTCAACAGAATAGCATAAATGAGCCCTGTACACCTCCAACCCTGCTTCCCCACCCATCAAATCCTGCCATCCTGGCTTCATTTAGGCTCCTCCCCAATGACCTCCTTCCTCCAGGTAGAATTCACATACTTTAAAACATACCAATCTTAACTACGCATGTTTGATGAATAAAAGATACACTCCCTTCACCTGCACCCCCATCAAGACGTAGATTTTTTTCCATCATCCAGAAAGTTCCGCCATGCTACTTCGTAGATAACCCTCGCACCACTCCAGGCAACCGACCTTCGGAATGCTTTCGCTGCAGAGAAAGTCTGCATCTTCCTGAACATCATATACATGAAATTATGGCGCTTGTACTTCTTCACTCCGCACGTCTCTGAGAGTCACACACGTTGTTGCATAAATAGGCATTGCTTTTGATTGCTGAGTAGTATTTCATTGTGTGACTATCCCCCAAATTGTTTATCCAGTCCTCTGTTGGGTGCCTTTTGGGATATTTCCAATGTTGGGTTATTATGAATACAAGCACTAAAGCCTTCCAGCTTTGTCCTGTTTAAGGCTGTTTTGGCTCCTCTAGATTCTTTGCATTTCCATGGAGTTTTAAAAGTCTTGCCAAATTTTATTAAATCTTGTGGGGATTATGACTGGAATTGCTTTGGAATTCTGGATAAATTTATAGAGAGTTCACACATTAACGGTATTTATTTTCCAATCCATGAACATCGCGTATCTCTCCATTCATTCTGGTCTTGTTTAATGTCTCTAAGAAATATTTTATAGTTCTCAGTATAGAGAGCTTGATCACCATTCATTAAATCTATTTTGCTTTTTGATTCAGTTACAAATAGTATTGCTTTTGAGTTTTCCACTTGCTTCCATTTGCTTTGTGACAATATAAAGAAATACCACTCTTGTTGTTGGTGGTGGTGGTGTTGTTTTTGGCATATTGGCCTTGCTAGACTCACTTTATTGGTTTTCCTGTCTTTCCTGGTTGACTCATTAGGGTTTTCCATGCATGCGGTCAAGCCACCTTTCTTCCCCAGCATTGTCACGAATTGGTTTACTTGCCTCACTGCGCAGCTGTCCTGTCAGGTGCACGTGGAAGAGAAAGGTGAGAGCAGATACTGCCTGGGTCCTCGTCTTAGGGGAGAAACACTTCAACGTTAAGAGTTTGTAAACTGTGGGCTTTTCCCTGGTGCCTTTCATCGGGTTGAGAAGCTTTTTATTCCTAGTTTCCTTAGTGTTGTTTTAATGAGCACGTGTTGAGTTTTTAAAATGCTGTTTTTTTGCATCTACTGGGATGATTTCTGTTATTTTCTTGTGAATTCTGTCAAGTGGCAGATTAGCTGGTTTGGCTTCGGAACCCTAAACTGACCTTGCATTCCTGGGACAAACCCATCTGGTCACCGCCTTTCTTCACTAGTGTTTTGTGAAAGAGTGTTTTGCATCTACCTTCATGAAAGAGATTGGTCTGTTTTTCTGGTAATGTCTTTGCCAGAATTTAATGTAAAGGTTACTAATGTTTAAAATCCGCTTTGTTCAAATTTTCACTGCGTGTGACTTAAATGTAACTGAAGCCGGAAAGGAGAGAGGAAGATAATGTCCCAGTAGCATTACAATGGCAGCGTTGTTACTGCTTGGGAAGACTGCTCCGTTCTAAGGAGGGAAGAGAAAGATGGAGCAGAATGAGAAGGGATGATGAGGGCGAGCAGCTCAGCACTGACAGAATGCCCACGGTGGTTTTGGGGTTCCTCGCTCTCCCATTCATGACGCCTGACCACGAACTTAACTGTTCCTCAAAAATCTTCCTCTTATTTAGATCTTTAGGTGCACCTAGTTTTCCAGTTATAGTGGAAATCACTGGGAAAATGGATATATTTTCTCAAGACAAGTCTAATTAAATGTAGAAAATGTTGAAAGGAGGCATATCAAATGCTGTGTGTGATAAATGGTATTTTAAAGGTGATTGAAAGAGTTACATTTAGCATCATTAGTCTCCTCAGATGATACATCCTGAGGCCCTACTATGTGCATGCAGTGTCTGGGGATAAGCAGGCTGTGACCAGAGAGACACAGCCTGTAATCTGGCCATCGACAGTGCGTGACTACAGAGAGGTGGCTCTCGCCTAGCACAGGGCCAGGAGGGATAGTGTTGGGGACAGAAGGATGGAGTGGGTGCAAAGCAGGACCAGCAGTGTCAGAGGGAGAGGGGCAGGGGGAGCAGGAAGGAGAGAGTGGGAGGGGGAGAAGTGCAGTGGTGGATGGTGGCTGAGCCACCCAGGACTTGGGTGAACTAGAGGTCTGCAGGCTGTGGTCCATCTTCCGGACCTCAGGACTCTACGGATCCCTGCGGCTCCTGAGGGGGAGGCTCCGTGCCTGCCCTCTGACCCCCCGTGCAGGCTCTCCACGCTGAGGCCGCAGCAGCACGGCGCAGCCACCCACTGGCCACGGCGAGGGGAACCGTGCTCTAATTTAAGCAGCGGAACCAATTAATCGGGGCCTGAAACTTGGGGAACTTCCTCCGGCACCAGCGTAGTGACTCTCCGTGGCGACAGCACAGGCCGGTCCCACGCTCTTGGCCAATTCTTGAAAACACAACAACATTCAAGGCCAATCCTATCAAATCCTCTGAGTCTCCTGGTTGAATCCGGATGAGCAACTCCACGAGGGTAGATCCAGACCTTGCATGGACGGCAGGGGTCGGTCCTTCATTCTGGAGGTCAAGGGCACCTGGGCAGAAGGTCGGTCTCATCATCTACCCCAAGTACTCTGCTTCCAGAACCTGTATCCGACCTGCAGACTGGCAACATACTAGATGAGCAACTTCGGATCCGCCTCAACCTGCTCCACCTGCCTAGCGTCTGTGACTTGATTACCGACGGTCCTTTTCTTCACAATCTGCTCCCTTAGAAACGCAAAATCCCCCTGGGGCAGGGGCGTCACCTGTCCTGTTCCCAGTTACACCCCGAGATCCCAGAACCGTGCCCGGTCCAGGGCAAACAAGCACATCGTTGTTGGAGGAATAAACTGATCCACTGATAGTAAGATAGCAACGGTTGGGTTGTGCAGACGGGCGATACCTCTGAAAGGATCCAGTTCAATTCTCTTGGGAGGGAAACTCTGGTCATAAGGCCTGGCTCCGGCTCCCCCGTTGACGGAATCTAGGGGTCTCGGCGAACGTGAAGTCCAAGCTGCAGTCTACCTACTGTGACGTGGCCGTGACCATCCTGGCTGTGCAGCCCTGAGGCCTGAGGACGCGTCCCGTGTTGGTGAGGCGCCGTGCACGGGGGCGGGGCGGCTCTGCGTTTAATTCCGAGGGAAGGCCTGCCCACAAAGACGACGCGGCTGGCCTGGGACCCCGCGCTCTGTGGAGAGGGTCACTCGCTCGGGCTCAGGTGTGACTTTGTTCATCAGGGATTCTTTGTTGTTTATTGAAAGCTGTTAGAAAGGGGTCGGAAGTGCATTTTTTAAAGATTGCTCCCCATGGAGGTATCTATCTGCTCTTCAGGAGGAAGAGCAGCCTTTTTGTGTTTGGAGTATCAGTTAACGTGGAGCTAGAACTTGCTCATGGAAGTTACTAATGCACATTAATAGGTGCGTGAACGCTTTTGGGACACAAGTCCAAAAGGGGACAGCAATCTGGAGATCTTCTATTCTGATGCTGAAATTTGATGACGACGAATTTGCTTTCAGGCATGGGGCTTCCCGACTGTAGTAGGCCTGGGGGTACCTACAGGCAGGTGCATCACACACAGAGGACGTGACGGGGTGGAGCTAGGGTCATGCTTAGTCCGAGGTGGGGGTGGCGGCTTCTAAATTTGCATCCTGGTCCCGAAGGGTCTGCTGACTTCCCATCTGCTAATCTCTCCATCTGCCGAGTGCCCGCCACCAGGAGAGGCCGCCTCTGCCGTTCCCCTGCTCACCTCCACGCCCTTCACCTGAACGTGACCTACAGCCAGTCTTCCTAAGAGGACACACACACGGCCCCTCGCTCTGACCGCAGGCAACTTTGCTGGCTCTGGAGCACCGTCAGAGAGAACCAGGTGCGTGCAGCGATCGCTTCCCCGAGGCCCCCTGGGTGCCGTGGGACTCGGAGCCCAGGACGGAGCAGCTGCCCTGAGAAAGGAGGCCCACCCAGGGAGGTCTGTCAGTCTGTCTGTCACATGTCCACTGCAGACAACGGGCAGCCAGGGATGGCACCGCCAAGCAGCCAGGATGAGAGGCGCCGGAGACGGGGGCTGTGGCCGCCGGAAGCCAGCAGGGAGCCCAGGCCCAGGCCCACACGCGGCCGCTCGCCACCACCCAGGCCAGTCCCCCTTGCAGGGACGCGGCGCTCTGGCTTTGGCTGTGGTGCCGGGCACGCACCGGAGCCTCAGCACAGGCATGCTGTCCCCTGTGCGTCTTTGGTGCGGGAACCGGGCTGTAGACCGCATGGGGCACCGGCACGAACGCATGCGGTCGGTGTGGATCATCTACTCCGCGATGAGCTCCCGCTTTCACTTTCAAACCCCTGCCCCCGAGAACCCCGATCGCCAGCTGCTCACCTCCGGGGTCCCCAAGAACAGACTGACCTAGAGGCGGCTCTGGTGCGGCCAGCTGTCCCCGGGGACAGGCCGGCTCTCCCGTGTCCAGCCACCCCACTGACAGTCACCAGGAACAGAGAAGGAAGCCGCCCCAAAGAGCAGGATTTTTTTATGCTTAAAATCAAGTCCATCCACCAGGTGCCAACCACGTGGCCACTTGATTGATGGCGGCCAATAAGGGCTCTCCATGCTGCTGGGAGCGCGCCTTCGCCGAGAGCCAGGGATGAATAAAAGATACGAGAGCGCAGCAAGCACAGCGCAAGGACAGCGCACGCAAGTAGCGCATTAAGCATCACGGAGGACCGTAAACGGGGCGTGCAGAGCTGGCAGCCGGGCCCGGCGTCGCAGGTCCGTGGGAACAGGACACACATGGCCTCTTGCCCGTGGTCCCTCACTTCCGGGGTAGCCCAGTAGTTGGGAGATCTGAGCAGATTAATTCCTCCGGCCTCATCCCTGCTAAATTACAAGGGCCTGGTGCTCGCTCGCCCACCGGCGCCCCCGCCCCCTGGGCCCTGGGCTCCCCTCCACACAGAGTGCCGTGTCAACAAAAATGTGATAGTGACATTTCTCTCTCTCTCTCAATTACATGTAGGCTTTTCCCTGCCAGCGTACAGTACATATTGTGCTCCGGGAGGTGCATTGTACCGGGGTCAGCGGGAACTCATTGTCCTCCTGCTTCAGAACAAGAATACCGACATCTGTAAGATCCACTGTAAATACTCCAAGTGGCGGAGATCAGCATGCTGGGCAGGGAGGACAGGGAGCAGGAGGGCAGGGCCCAGGGGAGGGAGGAGGGACAGGGGACAGAGAGATGCTGAGGGATTTACGAGGGCTAACCCAGAGGCTGGGCTTGCCCAGGGAAGGTTTTGCTGAATGTTTTGTAGGAATATTTGGCAAATGTCTACAAGACAGCATCGGCTGCAGTGCCCACTGCAGACAGGAGGCCCAGCAGGACCAGCGGTGGCCTGGGGCGCGGTGTGGCTGTGAGTTCCATTGCGGGGGAAGGGGGGGGGCAAGGAGAAGCTTGTCCTAGTGCCACCGAGCCACTCACTGGACAGTGTGAATCAGTAAGTGGAGCTGGGGTGGGGGTCAACCCGCACAGAGATTCGGGAAACAGCGGCCTGCTGGGTGCCGGTCCCCCCGCAGAACGGCCGGCCTTTCAAGTCGGCGTGGGAGCAAATCAAAGGCGGCTCTGACATCCAGCGGGAGAGGCTCTTCTCCGGAGCAGAGGCTGCTCGTGGCAAAGGAAATTTGGCGACAGGCAGGGGGCTGCGTGGATGACAAAAGGACTACAAATGAGGGAAGGAGTCTGAGGGAGGTTCTGTCCCCGCAGCGGCGAGACGGGGAGGCCCGCTTGGCTTCTCCTTCCCCATCCGCGACGGTACCGGACTAGGCTGCATGTGTGTGTGCATGCATGTGTGAAGAGGGAGAGGCTGCGTGTGTGTGCATGTGTGAAGAGGGAGAGGCTGCGTGTGTGTGCATACGGAAGATGCAGAGTCCGAGTATGTGTGCACGTGTCATGTGTGCACATGCATGTGCGCAGATGTTCATGTGTATGCATGTATATAAAGCTATGCATGTGTGAGTGTGCACAGGTATGTGTGTGTGTGTGTGTGTGTATGCGTGTGTGTGCAGGCCCCAGTGCGTTTCCCCCCGTCGTGGTCAGAGTCTGTCAGAGGTTGAACAGAGAGCCACCTGCCTGGGGACTTGGCTTCTGCCGTGTCTGGTGCCACCCCCCTGGGTGTGAGGTGACCGTGGCACTTCCCAAAGCCCCGCCCCCAGCAATGAATTCATTTCCACCCGGACTTTCTCCCCTTCAGCCGGCACCCTTTCCCTGTGGCCAGAGCCAGAGACGTGAGCATGTGATTTCAATTTGAAATTAAAAGTCATGTCTGAATAACAGAACGGCATTCTCATTTCCTAATACCCCGGTTTTTACTACTTTGCATTCAACTGTGAAAAGTCTTTTAAAACTCGGAACAGCAGTAAAACTTGAATGAATTTTTGACCCATTATTGCATAGCGGGTGCGCCTTCCAAGTCGGAGAGACTGCCAAGTTCTCCCCACCTAATATTTCCACTTTAATTGTGCCACTTGAGAAATTTACGTGCCTCAAAATATGGCATGAATCTTAGCTTATTGCAGTATCATTAGCAGCAACATTTAGGCAACATCTGTGTGCTATAGAACTAATTGAAGTAGCAGAAGTGGCAGCTGTAAATCCACAGGAAGATGGCAGTTTGCACCCAGCACTGCTGAGCTAGCTGCTAACTGTCAGCCTGTTCCCGCAATCTGCTCGCGAGGACCGCGGCACAGGCTCACAATGTCCAAAAAAATACCGCGCCGGGGCTAATGATCCTATTAACCACTTTGCCGCACCAATTTGGCTGTTTTTCCAGTTTCCTTGTTGAATTTCATTACAAATTTCTCCATTCCTGTAAAAAGTCCAGCATGAGACGTGTCTGACTTTGAGCGACTTACCTGAGCTGAGAAATGTGCATCTGGCCAGACCAAACGAAGGGTTGCTTTTTTGGTTAATCATTCCGCTCCCCCCACCACCACCAACTCCTTTCCATCGCTTCAAAATTTTTATCACACACGTCTCTGTAAAAAAAACACACACAACTTTAACATCCCTGGTAATGTTGATATTTAAAGCAATGGCATTTTCTTCCCACGGACCTAACATTTTCAATAATCAATACAAGATGGCAACCGTAATTTATTACCGGGAGGGGGTAGAAAGAGACGGTAGGAGCGGACCGGGACACGCCGGCAGTTTGCCGAGGGACCAGGAGGCTCCGGTTGTTTTGAGGGGCTGGGAAGCATGTGGGGTGAGCCCCCAGGTTCACACATCACGCCGATGAGTGGAGGCAGCCACGCGCTGGGGCAGGCCCACGGGGCACTGCCCGCCTTCAGCACTGACAGGAAATAACAGCGATTCTCCCGCGCGGAGAGCAGGCCGGCAGGAGTGAGCAATCCCCGAGGCCCCTCGTTTTGGGGGAGAAACGTGGGCCTTGGAGCCAATGCTTTTATTCAGAATATCCCCTCCAGTGAGCACCACGGGCAGGAATACCACGGAGGCCTCCTCCCGGGCCCGCCCCGCGGCTCCCACTCTGCTTCTGCGTGTTTTTGTCTGGCAGGGCGTGGAGGCTCCTCCCTGGCTGCCTGGCCCTGCGGCAAGAATGTAACCGGCATCTTCCGAGGCACGCGAGGGTGCCGGGAGCGCACAGAAGGGGGCCCTGCGGTCCGACCAGGGCTGGTGTGTGTGCCAACAACCCGACTTCATTAGAAAATTGGCACGTCCACCCGGCTGCCTTGTGACACGCCGTTAACTGCAGACATTTGCGGTCTTAATGCTCAAGGACTCAGGGACCAACTGGTAAAGGGGAACCGGGGCCTGCTGACCCCTGCGCCTGGGGTGGCACGCTGCCTCTCCGTATTGAAAATCAATAGCCACGTGTCTGCGGCAAGGTCGGAGGTCTGCAGAATTAACTTCCTGGCACTAAATTACGAACCCTTGTTTCTTGGTTTATTTTCTAACAGTAACACATCGGAAGGGGACCCAGTGAGAAACCACTTAGGAGGCTCCGAGCGAGAACCCAGGGCCGCGGGCTGCCAGCTGCCAGTGTCTCCCGCCAGCTCGGGCCAGGAGGGAAGGATGCAGAAGGCTCCATCCGTCTGCAGGTCGTTCTTCTGTTTTTGTCTTAATGGACTTCCCCCTTAGTGGCCGAGTTTTCACCTGCGCGTAGGAGGATGCGAGCGGGTTTGGAGACCATCCATCCCTGACTTACCACAACGAGGCAGCTTAATAGCAACATGGGTGCTACCCCTGCTCCTGGGATTTCATTCTAACTGAGAAGCAAGCCCCCAGGACTAAGTGTTAGACCCGCTTCCTTTGGTCACTTCTGAATGAACCACTAAGCACGGGTGTCCCGGGTCCTGGCCCCCACACGGAGCCTTTACACCCGGAAACACAGAGGCCCCGATCATAGGTAGAGGGGTTACCTCTACTGATACTTTTGTTTCCTAGTATGCTGGGAAATTCACATTTATTCATTTGTTCAAGAGAACAAAATCCCAACACATAATAGCCCGAATGAGCGAATACTTAATCTATAATTTCCAGAGCAAATGCCGGTGAGTGAGCAGAGCGGGCCTGTACCCCCTTTGTGAAATCCTCGCAAGGCCACGTTGTCTTCACTCAAACTGCGGGGAGATCGGGCCTCGCGGGAACGGGCAGCTGAAAAGGTGGAGCAGCGGAACAGCCCTGCAGAGAACTGAGGGCTGCGTGTCCGATCTCGCACTCACGCTCCCAGGTGGGCGGGAGTGTCTGCGAGTTTGGCCACCGTGCGGATCCGGGACCCGCCAGCGCCTTCTCTGATGCACGGAGCTCCGCTGGTCCTGCCTTGCCGTGAAAGGTTCAGCGACCCGCACGTGGCTTTGTACTATCTCAGTGGTCATCTGGAAAGGCTGGCTCCCTGGGTTATGCCCATCTTCCCCGTGTTGACACGTTTCGTCATGTGACATTGAGAAGCTGATGTTTGCTAATAGCACCGCCAAGCTCGTCAGAAAGGTCTTTAAGGATCCAGAAGCTGTATAGCTACAGTGGCAGAAACGAGTTTTTAAAAATTCTAGTTTTTGTTAGAAAACGTAAGTTTTTATCATCAGTAACGGAAGGGCCAGCTTCGCTTCCTCCACTTGGAGAAAACATGCAGCAAACACAAGTCTGAATTGCCATTGTCGGCCATTGGCTCTTAACGTGAAGCCTGACCAAGCGGGTGGCCACCCGGACGGTCCCAGCTCCCAGCACGCACGGTCCCTCCTGACCCTCCCTCGGCTCCTGCAAAGATTCTCTCCAGCCCAAGGCCCTCCTGGTTCACGGGTGAGTGCTGCGTTGTAACCTCAGCTCTGGGCACGGTGTGGAGGCCGTGGGGCTGTGACGTTTTGTGGGTGACAGTCTCTCAGACACCCTGCTCCAGGTCTTGCTAGGCTATGCATCTGAAAACGCACGGCCAAACCTTATTCCCAAACCCAAGGCCGGAAGGCCAGGGACCCCACCGTCAACGCCCTGGCGGTGCTGCACACCTGCTCGGACGTCTGGTCCCCAAGAGGGGCTGTGAGTGCCCTGGGACAGTGACGGGGGCAAGCACGGCGGAGAGGATGGGACTCCCGTCAGGGGGCAGCTGCAGAGCGGCTCAGGCAACTTGACTGTGCTGGTTGCAGACGGGGAGCGTGGACTCCTGCCCGTGTGGGGCCAGGCCCTACCCTGCATGTGCCAGCCACCACGATGCTGGCACAGGCTGCCCTCTCCGGCACCAATGCTTGCAGTGGGTGCTCCCAGCCTTCTCACCCAGAGTAAGAACCCCCCTTGCACGAAACTAGTTCAAGGGGGTTAACACCGACCATTTCTAGAGTCACCCACAGGGCCAAGAATCTGCCCGGAAACAGGCACACAGCCGTACTGGACGATGACCTTTAATGACTCCCAAAATGTTTCAAATTATGGAATACTCAGGATATGAAAGCAAGTCGTGGACTAGTATAACAAGGGCTCCAGCGAACCCACAACCCAGACCGAGAACTGCAACAATGCACGCGGTGTGCTGGCCACCCAAGGTTTCTGTGATAGGCTGTTCTCCGGCCTCTGCCCCCAGGCCTGTATAGGGCTGTACACGCTTGCGTGTTTATTAAAGCAATATACATCCTCCAGGCTTGAGAGCTTTATAAAATGAGTGCTGTATACCCTATGCTAGTGGTCGGCAAACTGCGGCTCGTGAGCCACATGCGGCTCGTGAGCCGCGGTTTGCCGCTCTGTTGCCGACCCCTGGGATAGGGGCTTAATCACAAGGAACAACAACAACCTGTAATTATTGGAATTGAGAGTCTAGGTCAGTGGTCGGCAAACTCATTAGTCAACAGAGCGGCAAACCACGGCTCGCGAGCCGCATGTGGCTCGCGAGCCGCAGTTTGCCGACCACTGCCCTATGCAATCTCCTGCAACTTACTCTGTTTGCCTATCTGAATTCATTGGTGCTACGGCACAGAGCCTACTCATCGTTGTTGCTGCGCCACGCTATGCCACGCTCCACCACGTTACCCACCACTGCCCGTGGACTGGATTGCTGTCTTCCAGACGGATATTGGGATGGAAGGCGCTGCTCCCGCCCTGCAGTGCCGTGCACGGGCCCAAGGCTCCCGGTTGCGGGGATGTGCCTGGGAGTGAGGAGGGGAGGAAGGCTGGTCAGAAGCTGAGGACTGTCCGCGCTTCAGGGAAACACCACGAGTGTCCACGGTCCCCGTGCACACAGCCTGTGTGCTTCCCGATATTTTATAGACACGGCCCTTCAAAGTCCAGGAACATCAACCAGAGTCAGTTCTAAGGGCGCACGGTGACGAGCGGGCTGTTCTAGACTTGATTCTAGAACAGTAAGGACTGGCATCAGTCCCCAGGGCTCAGCACAGACCCTGAGCTGAAGGCCTGGGCTCAAGTTCAGGCCTCAGGACTTGAACGCTGAGGGACGTGGGGCACAACACTCCCCTTCCCTACTCGGGGAAAGGCCGTGAGGGTGGGTGAGGGTTGGGAGCTTTGACGAAGGACGGAAAGGCTAGCTTTTGTTGGCAATGCGACATACTTACTAAAATGCTTTCTGGAGATGCCCAGGAGACCGACGTTTTCAGGGCAGAGCTGTGGGCACCCCGTCTGGGGGGCAGGGACCCCGGCGGCAGGATGAGACCATCAACCATCCCCCAGCGCCGGCTCAGGCTGCGGAGCGCTGGAGGGGGAGCCAGGAGCAAGGCCCAGGCCGGTGCTGGCTAAGCTGGCTCTTCACTCCTGCTGGGCCCTGGAGCTTTGCTGTGTTGTCGGGAACACACTCATTGTTTTAGACGTTCCAGACAACTCTTTTCGGGAATATCTTCTTGGGGTCGGGGTCTCTAAGGTGGACCCGAAAGCTCAGCCACCACACGCGCGCGCAGGCCACGTTTTTCCGAAGCGGAGGCGACCCAGCCCCTCGCTGCCCGGGGCCGACAGCGCGCCCCGCATCTGGGCTCGCGTTCCTTTCGGCCCGGGGCTCGGCTCTACGCACCGGCGGCTGTGTTTCTCCAGTTGCGAGGAGAGCTTCCAGGGCGCTCTTCAGATAGTCATCGTCTTGATCTTAAATGTAAACACTGCCACCACGGTTTAGAGAGAGATTAATGATTTGCTGACACCACCGCACGCCCTTCGGAAGCGAGCCCCAACCAGCACGTTCGTCCTTGTTTCCCAGGGCGCCCGGGGAAACCGCCCCCGTGGTGGCCCAGGGGCCGGGGAGCTGCGGCCGGGCATCTTTTCTGAGCCAGTGCCCGCCGACAGGAAGTTCGGCATCTGTCCTTCGTCAGCCGGATCGTCGGAACTGCCATGAGCTGGGTCTGTCGGCCTCTGGAGGAGAGACAAGCAACCCCATGAGCTCCCTCCCAGACGGGAGGAAGCTGAGGCTCACACAGCCTGTGCGGGCTGACCTCCCCACCAGCCCTGCCCCACCAGGCTGCCCATAGCTCCGCCTCACCGGGCCCCGCCCACACCAGCCTGCAGGTGCTAATCCAGTGATGCCTAGGCCACCTCAGCCCACGCCCTGTTTCCCTGGGGCCCCCCTCCCAGGTCCTGGGGCAGCCCCGCCAGTTGCCTCATCTCTGTCCCAGGTCACTTCATCGGGCAAAGGTGCCCAGGGATACGCGTCCGGGCAGCCTGGCCTGCAGGACAGCCCGCCTCACTCACGCCACCACCTCGGATGACTCCTGGATGCAGCCAGGCCCGCCCGTGGCTCTGCTAGCAATGCCGCCAACGTGCCAATACCAGGAGGACCGGCCAATTACACCCCACATCTGAATTTCTTATATTTCAGTGTTTTACACTAATTAGTTAGTCCTGCTAGCTCTAAGGATTAGTACCTTCTCTAACAAGACACAGCGACATTAAGAGACTTACCTAATTATGTAAAACGCAGGGACGCAGGGATGAGACAGACGCGGGATGAGACGGCAGGCTTCCCTGCGCCAGGCTGGGCCTCGCTGCCAGGCCAAGGCGCCACCCACCACCTACTCTCGAGGGTCCCCGGGGAACAAGGAACGGGGGACGCAGGCCTGACTGGACAGAAGGCCTAGGTGAAGCCCATCCTACCCTTGGGGCTGCCTCCTCATGGCCTCCGTCCCTGCCAGGCCTGGCACTGTCTCCCAGCACAGACCCGGGGCCACAGCGGCCAGGTTTCAGACCAGCAGGAGGGGCACGGCTCAGAGTCCAGCCGAAGGCCCCGTGTCAGAGCGAGGCTCCTAGAAACCTTCCCCGAGGAGGAGGAGGAGGAGCAGGAGGGAGGGGAGGAGGAGCAGGAGGGACGGGAGGAGGAGAGAAAGGGAGGGAGGAAGGAAGGAGGAAGAGGGAGAGGTGGAGGGGGGTGGAGGCGGGGCTGGAAGAGGGGGTGGGAGAGAGGGAGGAAGAGGGGGTGGGAGAGAGGGAGGAAGAGGGGGTGGGAGAGAGGGAGGAAGAGGGGGTGGGAGAGAGGGAGGAAGAGGGGGTGGGAGAGAGGGAGGAGCGGGGGTGGGAGAGAGGGAGGAGCGGGGGTGGGAGAGAGGGAGGAGCGGGGGTGGGAGAGAGGGAGGAGCGGGGGTGGGAGAGAGGGAGGAGAGGGGGTGGAGGGGGACCTGAAGCACCCTGGGAGGCTCAGCAACACCAGCCCCCCTCCTGTCCTCCCGAAGATGTGTTCATCTACATCTGAGACCAATTTGCTGGAAACTAAGAAACCTGTCACATTGCTTCCTGGCACGGAAGTCAGATGTTTGCATGGAAAAGTACCGACAGCTACATACCTCTTGGTGTTGTAATATTTAGCCGTGTCATTTTACATCTCAAAGAAAAGGCACTTTAAGTAAACGCATGTTCTCCGTTCATAGGCGGTGTCCCGGCCTGGAGACGAAGACGGAGCCGGAGCCGGAGCCGGCTGGCGGGTTTCGGCGGGCGAGCCGCTGCCTCCCGTGGGCTCTCCACAGCCGCTCCGGTCGGTGCCGATACTCCTACAGAACGTGCTGTCTCAGGCCGGGCCACTCAGAACCTTCCGTCGGAGGACACGGGCGCCCCGGAAATACACACACACTCACCCGTGCACCTGGAGGGCTGTGCTGCTTTGCTCTCTGGGGTGACAGGCAGCCAGGCCGGGGCCCCAGGGCACAGGGCAAGTGTCGCAGGGGTAGGACAGCATTCCAGCTTGCCTCCTTGTGGAGAGGAAGGAAAGGGCTGACGCACCTGTCAGATGCGTCGACACCAGCTTCTCCCAGGGAAGCTCTAGAGCTGAATTTGTATCACGTGCAGCTGGATTTTGTCATTAGATCTATAGTTCATTCCAACAAAATGACACATTTTTGCGTGGAACGTACCTTCACCTTTAAGCTGCCGCCGTCCCCGCGCGGCCCTCTGCTGTCCACTGTGCGGGCTCGCTCTTTCATCACCTGATGACGGGGCGTGGTCACTCCTGGCCCGTCCTCACCCGGCTGCAGGACGCCCCGCGGTGCTGTGAGCACAGAGGGAGGGGCCAGGCCAGCACCGAGCCCTGCATGCTCGGGGACCAGCGTGGGCACTCAGGAGGGCTTGAGCAAGGAAGCACACGTTTTCCCATTCGGGGAAATGTCAACTCTGTGAGGGCTGTTTTCCTTCCCAAAGACACAGGCCCAAGGACTGAGTGAACATGGCGTCCTGTCAGCAGCCCGAGGCAGGGGGCGGCCCCTCCCCTGTGGGCAGTGCCAGGCATGGCCCGCACCTGGTGGTACTGAGCAGTGAGAGCCCATCCACACTCCCCCCAGCAGGTGTGGTCATCTCACTGGCCCTGGAGGAAGTCCCCAAAGGTGGCCAGAGATAACCTTTCCTTCTCGGGGGTGCTCTGAGCTCTTCTCTGCTCAGTTTTGGATTTAGCGATGGGGAGACTGGGCTATCTGCAGGGAGGACACCCCACCCCTTTTCACATTTGGGGATCTGAGCTTCAGGGAGGGTAGGTCACATGTTTGAGCTCACTTGCTCGTGGGGGGTGGGGGGATCTGAACCCAAGTTCAGCTGAATCTGCAGCTCAGCTCTCTCTCCTCTGCAGGCCCCTCAGGGCTCGGGGGGCTGGGAGACACCCCCTGCCCAGAGCTGTCGCACAGGGCGGGGCTGACGCCTGCGGGGGGACCCGCATACCTGCTCCCACACAGGCTGCCAAAAGTCTCACATCTGCAGCCACTTCTCCTCGTAGCTATGGCAACCCAAACACGCTCAACAGCAATACTTTTTGCACAATATCACATGTTGCTCAATGTTTGGACACTGATGTTTTCTCCAGCTGGGTTTTTCCTAATTTAAGTCAACAAACCAATCTGGAGGCAAACACACTGCCTGTGTTTGGGAACCAAACCAAAGTGATAAGTAACATGAAGATCTAAGAAAACCCTGCAGGGTGTGTACTCTGTGGTGCGTGCACGCGCGTGCATCTGGCAATGTGTGCGCACGGTGGTGCGTGTGTGCGTGTGCGTGCATCTGGTGATGTGTGTGTGTGCGCGTGTGCCGTGGTGTGTGTGTGCGCAGTGGCATATGTGTCTGTGGGGTGTGTGTGGATGACTCGACAGCTGACAAACACGGGAAGCAGAGGGACAAAGCTCCCAGCCCCTCAGTCCCTTAGGCCAGGCCCCAGGCCCGATGCCTCGTCACGGAGAACCTCACAGACAGCGGAGAAGCCGCTCCGAGCGCTGCACGGGCCCATTGGGCCCACAGGACCCACGGTGACGCCAACACGCATGCCAGCCCCCCTGCAGCAGCCTCCCCGGGTCTGCTCCCACAGGGTCAGAGGTCATGACCTCGACCATGTGGCAGCTCCGTCCTACATCCTCAGACCATAGTGCCACTGCCACCTGAGCGTTCCAGCACCTCCGTCCACACGGAGCACCAGCCTGGAGACCCGCCAGGAACCCAGGGCGCAGTCGGAAGTCAGGCGTGTGGGGGGCGGGCCTTGAGGCTGCCCATCACCACCCCCGCCCCCAGGGCCACGTTTTCCGGATCGACCGGAACCACTGTCCCTGTGGACCTTCTCCATGCAAAGAACATGAATGAGCAACTTTAAAGGCTTGCTGACGACGACCTTTCATCAGCGCCGGCGCCGGCAGGCTGGGCTCCGCCTCCACAGGCACCTCGCTGCCGTCCACAGCCCATGCGCCGCCCGGCCCAGGCCCTGCGAGCCGGCGGTGATGCAGGCCAGACGCCCTCCGTCTGTCGGCGGCTGGAGCCACGGGGCCAAGGACTCCGGGCGGCTGTCCTCAGTCACTGAGAGACGCACCGGGCCCTGCAATTTCTCCAGCTCCGGGCCTGGCTTTTAACTATCACCCCCATTCCTTCAGCCAGCAGACAGACAGACAGACAGACAGAAGACAGGGGCTGCTTGGCCGAGTTCTGCTTCAATCTCAACATCTTTCAAACGGATAGCAGGTAAAGCTGCTGTGAGCTTCGGCCCCCTAAACACAAACCTGCCATCAAATGTCCACGCACAAGGAAGGGAAGTAACAGCCCTGTAGGAACTGAGGAAGCCAAAGCGAACCCTCCTCAAGGGCCCCCTCTGGCCCGGCCACAACCCACGCCCGGACAGCCCCGTGGAAACACATGCCCGGCGACACCAAGGCCCACGGGCACCGCAGCGCTCGGAGACCTCGGCGACAGGTTCGGTTTCCCGGTTGGTCTTCAGGGGAAACCTTCTGACTGAAAGAAAACAATTCTTTCCCATGCGTCCCCTATGCAGCCCCTTTATTATCACTTTGGGGTCTCCCTACATGCAGCTCAAAACCGAAACAGCGCTCAGATCTTCGGCCAGCTGGAAGCGAAAGGAGCAATTTTCACATGGAGCTAGTTCTGACACCTCGGCTATCCCCGTAGTGGCTGGGATTCGAGCTGGCACTGCCGCCTGTGGGCACAGCTGTGGGCACGCCGACAGCCGAGGTGGGGCACGCTGGTGCTGAGGCGGTGGGAGAGGAGACGCCAGCAGGGCCTGGGGTCCTGGGAGGGCCACGCGGATGACAATGGAGTCTGTGACTGCATCTCCGGGGGAAGTCACGGTGAGCTTCTCAGAGGAAGAACGTAACTCGCCGAGCATCACCTCGGACAGGTCTGCATCCGGACACCGCCGTTTCAAAGGGTGTATGTCTGGAGTAACACCCTTGTTCACGAATGGTTAAGAAACATCCCTGGCCTGGATGTTTAGAGCTCAGTGGTTAGAGCGTTGGCCCACAGACTCAAGGGTCCAGGTTCAATTCCCAGTCAAGGGCATGTACCTGGGTTGCAGGTCCCATCCCAGCCCGGGTCAGGGTGTGTGCAGAAGGCAATTGATCGATTTGTCTCTCACATCAATGTTTCTCTCTTCCTCTCTCTCTCCACACCCCACCCACCCCCCCCCCCCCCCCCCCCGGCCATTACACTCTCTCTAAAAATCAATGGAAAGAAAAAACCCTTGGATGAGGGTTAACCAAAAAGAGAAATAAAGAGCGATGGTTTCTCTATAGACACACCCACAATGGAGACGCCTGGCCACTCAGCACAGGAGATTCTGGGGAGCAAACCGTGCAGAGTGGAGACCCTGGAGGAAAAGGTGCAGGAGCCACCGGCGTGAGGAAAGACTGCGTCTCCAGCTGGCATTCGAGCCGCACAGGGCTGCTCGCAACTACCCCCGCTGGGTAAGAGGTGGCCCTGAGTCAAACCTCCCAATGCAGTGGTCTACCGCCAGGTGCCCACTTCCTCCAAACCCGTCCACCGTCACCTGCGTCCGTGCCCTGCTGAGTATGACCCTCCCGCAACCTCTCCTCCAGGTTCCTGGTCTGGCCCTGGCGCAGCCCTGGGAAAACCCAGAACGGATCTGGCCGACTTCATTACGTGCAGTTCTGCAAAAACAAATGTTATTTCTGAATCTTTCATGATCTGGTCTTTGGAAACGGGTGAGAACAGCCCGCGCTGGCCGAGCTGCTGTGCACAGCCAGCTGTTGCGCCGCCCGCAGGTCCCCGTGTGTGTCAGCATTCCAAGCGCTAAGCACAGGAAGGATGGGAAACCGGACTGGCGAGGGGACCCGCGGCCAAGGCCAAAGAACACAGCGTCCTTGTGTCGACATGCTTTTCATTTGGAAAAATGTCTGTATTTCTTTGTGCCTTTCCTTTTCCTCTTTATGTTTATACGCCGTGCTGCAATGCTGAGCGACAGCGGCTCTAGGCGACCGCACCGGCTTTCATGTCGCCTCTGCAGAGCCTGTCCTTGGAGCGGTACATGGCCCCGCCATGTGCGCCCGCTGCTGCCTTTGTCAGCTGCAACCTCGGGGCATATATCAAGCCGTCTGACAGGGCCGAGCGGGCCCTGGGAGACAGAAAACAGCGTGCGGGGTTGTGCTGCACCAAGGGCACGGACGGGCAGGCGGTGCCAGGCCCCGCAGAGTGTCCAGGTCACCTCGGGTGGCTTTGCGGGGTTGGTCCCTGGCTGCACGTGGCTGAGCTGCAGCAGGGGCTTGGCCCTCACCCACTGCAAGTGTGCGTGGCTATTCGGCGGCTGCAGGTGTGCATGGCTGTTCGGTGCGGGATGGCCCAGGGCCCTTCCTTGGAACCTCCCTGGGGCCTGGAGATCAGAGTGGGAGGCTCCCCCGTGTCAGGGAGCCACGCTGTCCTGCTCAGGGGGTGGCCTCCATGCAGAGCACACGGGCAGTGTGGGCCACCTGGAGCATCGTCAGGGTCTGATGGTGTCACAGGGCGGCCTGCTCCCCGCTAGCAGCCCCGATGGCCACCGTGCACGTGGGACTGTCACAGCCCCTCTGAGAGTCCCACCTGCTGACCGTTCTCCAGCCGTTCTCAGGCAGCCGGGACGGGGCCTCCGGACCACAGCCTAGCGCACTGCTATGGTGCCCTCTATTGGAAAGCACTAGAGAGAACCCACACCGGCCGGGCTGCTGCCTGAGCCACAGCTCCCTGCTGTCGGGGCGGAGGGCACAGGCAGAGGTGATCGCTGCGGTGGCCGCCTTTTCCTCGGGAAACTTGCATTCCAACCACCTTCACGACGCCCTGACGCAAAGTGCACCCCAGGCCCCCCACTGTCTTCCCAACCTGCTGGAAACAGGACCGGCCTTGCCCCCACAGTGAGATGTCGGACAAGCCACACGCCTCCGGTTCCGGAAGCTTGAGTGGGGCACGGAATGAGCGCGGCGCCCAAGGCTGACGGAGCCGGCTCCGGGGGCCCACGCCAGGTGTCTACCTGCCCACGGTGGGAAAATGACTTCGCCCGCTCCACAGCTCAAGTCCTGAGAAGGGCCGGGTCAGAAGGGCACACAGGGACTAATGCTCAGGCCACTTCACCTTGGAAGGGGAAAACCCAGAACGGATCTGGCTGGCGGAGGAAAAGGACAGAACCAATGGCAAAGGGCGAGGAGGCCCTCAGGCCGCTTTATATCGGGTACCCGTTCTGCTGTGGGGGATGGATGTGAAGCAGACAATTCGCCCCAACAGGCACATGATGAAGCTGTATTTTCACCCCGCTTCCTGGTGACAGATACCAACCACTCACGCGCCTCAGCTGCGGCTCACGCTGCCCCAGGAAGCCCTGACGGAAAGTCAGCTTCCGGCGCATGCGGGCGCCGTTTATTTCCCGTGTATCACATCCTGGCGTTCTTTACCGCACGCACAGCCACCGGGCCCCTGCTTTCAGACACAGTTAACGACGAGCAAGATGCCAACAGGTAACAGAGGCCCAGATGCGGCGCGCAGAGGCTGGGAGGTGCTCCCTGATGCCGGCCACAGGAGCTGACCACCCACCTTCCGGGGTGACCTCCGACTTCTAGGCTCGACCTGGGGGCGCTATGTGGAGTGCGCCAAGGCCAGGAGCAGGGCGGGGGTCGGGGGTCAGCCTGTGTAATCACATCCCTCTGTCAGGCGCCCTCCAGCCACAGCCTGAGCCACCCAGAGAGCGGCTGATCCTGCCAATGGTCCTGATAACCAGTTCCTCTCCACTCAACCCACACAGATCACAAGGGGCTGCGTTTTGCACGAGCTTTCCTGGCAGCTGGGCAAACAGAGCTAGGCAACCTCCCCAGACACCATTCCCGCCACCGTCCCTTTTCACCGAGGCGCAGCTTCCACGCCAGGGAGGAGGGTGGGTCCATACCCGGTGGTCAGTCTCTCGGGGGGAGGGACAGGGCGGCAGCCTGGGCAGGCTGCATGGGCCATGGCCCTTGGTGGCTGTGGTCCCAGGGCTGTAGCTGGCTCTGGGCGGCGCCCAGCTGTTCCCATGGACGCCAACGCTTCCCTCCCTGGGCGGTGGCCCTCCTGTTCCCAGTCCCCCCTCCAAGCCCTGTCTGACACACTAGGACTGGACAACACAGCGAGAAAAGGGGACTCACTCTGCGGTAAAAGGAAAAAATGACCAAGGGAGGTGGACACACATCACCAGGACACAGCAGCTTTTTTAATGTGGTGGGGCGTCCGCACAGACCCCTCCGACAGGCTGTTACATCGACGAGTCCCTCACACACTCACTCTTGCCACAGATACTCAGTCTCGGCCAGTGGGCTCAGAGCTACTGCTGCCCCTCAGGGCCCCGCACCAGGTTCGGGCCAGACGGGAGCCCCCTGCACGGGCCGGGGTACCCGCCAGGCTGCCTTCATGGTCCAGAAGCCACTCCTTCACAGCCAGACCCCCGGTGTAGTTGCCCAGGGCACCGCTGCTGCAGATCACTCGGTGGCACGGGACGAGGATGGGGACCTGGAAGACAGAGGTGGCCCCGTCAGCCTGGGCTGCAGGCTAGGGAGGTCCTGGAGCTCCTGACGAGGCGCTGAGCAGTGACCTGGGGCTGCCGCTGGGGCCCACCCATGTGTGACCTCAGTCTCAGCACCACTCCCCGGCCTTTGGGGTCTCCATGGGGGCAGGGGAGGGGGTGGGTGCAATCCCCGAGGTGAACGTGCAGCGCCCTCCAGCCAATCCCTGTGCACAGAGATTTGGGAAGGGAGACTTAATTTCATTTGGTAAGAGAGTCACCAAGTGTGTTTACAAAATGTGAAATTACATTCCAAGTCACGGGGTAGTGCATGAAGTTCCCAAACCTCTGAGAAGTAACACAGAGCTCACACCCGGGAGGTGCCCTCGAGCTCTGGCCCCTCCAGCCCACCCTCAGCTCCTCGCTGCCCTTCAGCCTCGCCCTGCCCCTCTCTGTGCACTTACTATGGTGGCCATCGGGGCTGCCGGTGGGGAGCAGGCCACCCTGTGACACGCTCAGACCCCGAGGCTCCAATGCCCCACACTGCCCTGTGTTCTGTGCGGAGGCCTCTGCGCACCCCCCACCCCCCCGAGCAGGACAGCGTGGCTCCCTGACACGGGGAGCCTCACACTCTGATCGCCACGTGCTCCTCCGTGAGCCCACAGGGTGGGCCCTGCCAGTCCCTGACGGTGAGAGTTCTCGGGCTCCAGGTCCTGACCACTGCCCACCCCCTCGGCTGCAGCTCCGCAGAGAGAAGGTCTGCACCCCGACCTCCACACTCCACCTCCAAAGTCAGCAAACTGGACATGATGGCCGGCCACTGACAGCCGAGTGTCTAGAGGCAGCGGCTGAGCCCACCCGTTGGACCTCCTCTCACGGGATCGGGCACCTCTGCTCCCTGGGGTGCCATTCCTGCCTTGGCATCTTTGGAGACCCTTCACTGAGCATGGAGCCCAGCTCACTGGCTGGGCACCGGTCCACTTCAGCTTGCTGCACAAATCCACCTGCCCGCATGTGGGCTCTGTGGGCCCTGAGCTGCCCCTGGCCCTGGGGCATGGGCCTGGTCCCCATCCCGGATGTGGTGCTTATAGGCCACTGGAGAGCGTGCTCTGTGCCCACAGCGGCGCACCTGACATCCTGTGCTCCAGCAAGCCAGGCCGGCTGTCCCTCTCCGGTCAAATTCAGCCCCTCGCCCAATCTCAGTCACATGGCCGTTTAGGGGCAAAGAAGGATTCCTGTCTGCAGGGTGGAGTCCGACCCTCACACCCCTCACCGGGCATGGGGGGACTGGCTGTTCCTGGCACAGAGTAGGAGTCCCCATTCCCACGAGAAGTTCGGGTTGCCATGGTAATGCACGCAGCCCCGGCCTGGGATTTCCTGTTCGGTGCCGTATCACAGAGTGAGAAGCGCAGCGCTGCCCAGGCCTGCACACGGTCCCCATGCCCACCTTCCCGGGGGGAGCAGACGGCTGAGAGTGGACAGCCCCTCGGACTGCGGGTTCGCATCCAGTGCCCCGGCCACGTGGATAACTGCCTGGAGGCGCGGGGAGACCAAACGCCCCTCAGGTTTCTGACTGGTGAAGAGGGAGGCATCTCATTCAGTGTGGTTCTGCCAACCTTTAGGCTCCGGTCCGAGTCTCTTACCTGAGGGACCTCACAGGTGACCTCCGCTCTCCTCCCCCTGCTCCCAACAACCTACACGATTCCCAAAGTGTGTCACGTGCCCCCGGCGCTCCTGCCGTGTGTCACACAGATAACAGGACGGCCGGACGGGAAGGACAGTCGGTTATAACGAAGCCGTGACCAGGCTGTGTCCGTGCCTGCAGTGACAAGAACCGGTGAGTGACCAGACGCGCGCCATGGCGCACTGGCGATGGGGACGCTGCTCCGGCGCCCGTTAACGGCCGGTTTCACGCTATTAAAGAAATGAAACCTGCTCAAATGCACTGGGGCCCTCAGGACACTGCAAAGGAGCCGGGCCCTCCGAGCCTTCGCCTTCGCTGACTGCGCTGCATGAAACACAATTTTTATCAATAACCAAGCAGCGCGTAACGCGGCAGCTGCCCTGGAACCTTCCCGCCGTGAACTCGAATTCATCCAACGTGCGGATCCGTCGCTCCCACGGCCCGTCCCCCGATGCGGTGCCACGCCCACGCCCAGAGATTCGTCTCCAAGGAAAACAGCACGAAGGGGCCGCTCGGTGGACAGGGCGTCCCTCCGCGTCGGGGCCGCCGGCGTTCTCTCCAGCCTCGCCTTTGTTCTCCGGGCGGCAGCCCGCAGGGGAAGGGCTTGCTTTCACTCGCGGCCTCATCAATACCTAAATCCTGGTGAACCAGTGACACCGAGAAGCTGTAATCAATAGCTCCCTGTGCGTTTTTTTCTTCTGGTCAAACGGTTCAGCCCCGCTGACAGCCCTGACACTGAGAACATGATGCTAAATCTTTATCAGCGGCATCTGGGTGACTGGCAGGGCACGGCGCGGGGTCATTAGCGCTCGTGGCAATCTGTGACTAAACTAACTCCTTGGGAGGCGTTTTGTTTAGAAGAAGGTGGGAGACTCTCTGTGCACCGTATCGATTGCCTTTGAACTGCATTAAGCAAATTCCGTCTGTGGATGAGCGGTGGTGCTTCGTGGGGGAGGGGGGGAGGCCTCTCCAGTCCAATCTACCAGGAAACGGGCCCGCCTCCGCGCTGGGGCGGGGAGAGAGCCTTCCCGGAAGGCTGCCACACCGTCTTCCCCAGGCTAGTGAGTACCTCAAGGAACACTCTGGAAAGACCCAAGTGTCTGGGATAGGACGAAACTCCCTCCCAGCAGAAAGCCCGCCTTCCCCTGGCAAGGAAGGGAAGTGATGCCATATGTGCCCACGCTCCCGCAAGCCACCGGAGGATGCACGTGCCACGTGCTTTCCGCATTCCCGGCCCGTGGCCACCTCCCCCTGGAACGCTCAGCAGCTCCTTCAGCCTGAACCGAGGCATATCCGGGGAGCCAGTCTCCACGACACGGACATGCTGTCTGCGCGGGAGGCCAAGGGAGGGCCACAGTCACGCGGGACGCCCACACCAGGCGTGTCCAGCCCCGGACCAGCACCTCTCTCTCCCGTGGGTCAGAGTCACCTCTTGGGATCCCCCGGCCCATTCTAAGGAGGTGTTCACCACTTTACAGAAACCCTGTGAGGACTGTCCAGCTCCCGTCACGCTGAAGTGCCACCAGCCACATACACGGACACGCCTGCGCCCCAGCTGGCTGCCCCGCTCAGGTCCTGCAGCTGCTGGTGCCCAGGCAGCCTCGCTGTCAGGTGGGCGAGGTGCCCAGTGGGAGGGCCACAGAGGCTGGTCGCCACCGCAGAGGCTCCTGCCAGCCCCGGAGTCTCCACCGGCTCGACTTCGGCACGCGACGCGAGGCCAACACGAGGACGTGGTGGGCATGGGAGCCTTAAGCCCCGTGGATCCTGTTTTATAAATTTCCGTGGCTGAGGCCATACTTGCAGAGAGAGACAGTCATCGAGATTAATAGCAGGAGGCAGGCGTCGCGCTGGTTGCACGACAATAAATGTTCCTGAACATCGCCACGAGCACGATCGCTGAAGCGCCGCGGCGTCCCGCCGCAGAGGCAGGTGAGGGCTCCTCATTTGTACCCGTCGGTTAGAGAGCCGGTTTCCGCACCAGGTGTGGGCGCGCGTGCATGGGCGCCCCGGGGGCCCCCAGCCAGGCGTCGGGGCGGGAGACGGGAGGGCAGCTCACCCACGGGGCCTGGGCCACGGAACCTGGCCGGAACAGGGTGGGGACGGGTGAAGGGAGCATCCCGCGGAGGGCCATGTCTGCAGGGACGCAGGAAGCGGCGCAAAAACCCCGCCAGCTTCCGAGGTCCCTCTCGCCGCGACACCACAGGGTCCGGGTGGGCCTTTTCATCTAGAGCAACATGGAACCAGTCACAACCCGGGAGGGGAGGGGGACCTTCCGAAGGGGAGATACATCTGGGCTTCGTTGGCAAACGTAACAACCATGCTCCCAAACTTAACTCGGAATCACGCCGCACGCTCCACAAACATGCGGCCCTCTGCGTGGCAGGATGTACCTAACGATAGGCCGGCACCAGCAATGACAGACAGCGGTGCACGCGGCACCCTTGTCACCAAGAGCTCCGGCCACGGGGACACGGGAAACATGGGAGACACGGGAAACATGGGAGACATGGGAGGGGACGCGGTGCGTCCCCACATCACGCGTTGCTCCCGACGACTCGGGCACGTTCACGCGGGAGACCTTTGGCAGAGTCGATGTATGTTAAGACAGTGCAACCCCGTGAACTGCCAGGAGATGCTTCTCCAAGAGCCACCGGGCCGCTCTGTGCGGAAGGCTATGGAACTGCCGCCTCCCCGACGCCGGCACTGCCAGTGCAGGGTGCAGTCGGCTGTGGCGTGCCGACGCCCGCCTGTCCCCTGTGAGCAGGGAGGGAAATGGTTTTGAAAACAGACAGCAAAGCCACACGATTTTTCAGAAAGTGGGTCTGATTCAGTCATTTCCCGTCCCGTGACTCAGGGATGCTATTTGCTCTGCCCGATCGGACGGCATTCTTCTGTCGTTATCAGAGACTTCCCCGGGCTGCAGGGAGAAGCTGCCACCGATGTGACAGCGTGTCACGCAGGTCGTGCAAGGCCGTGAGGGAGGGCACATTCCAGGGCCTCATAGAGTCGAGCGGGGTCTCCGGAGGGCTGAGCCATCAGGCAGGCCGGGAGCCCATCCTGCCGACACCCAGGCCCATGTCACGGCCTCTCCCCGCACTTGTGCTGGCTTCCTTCCGGTGACTAGACAGCCACTGGCCAGTGTGTGACCTGATGGGGACCAGAGGTGCCCTCTGTCCTTCCGGGCACGACAGGCACAGCCACCTACGCCACGGCCCCTCCTCTGGAGAAGACGGCCTCACATGGTCTGTGAGCTTTGCCTCGGCCAAACCCGACGTCAGACACTCAGGAGGCACAGGACACGAAGGAATTTGGGGGCAGCCGTGCCCAGATCCGGCCAGGAGCCCAGGTCAGTGTTTAGCCATCCCTCGTGGTCAGGCCCAGGAGGGCTGGACCTTGTAACAGAGATGTCCTGGGGAGCCGGACCCGGCGCATGAACCTTCTAGAATGTGAGGAAGTGGAGGGGGCCTTTCACTCTGCTCTGCCTCCTGCTGGAACCGGCACCTGGGAGAGGTGGCTTGCACGGGCACCCAGGATGCCCGCTGCGGAACGAGTGAAGGGATGGCCGCTCGCCCCTTCGCCAGGCCCCGGCCCCGCGTGCTCCCTGCGGCAGGGCGCCCGTGGCTCTGACACTGCGAGCAAGGGGCTTTCAGCGGCGTGAGGGATGCTTCCTCACCACCTCCCCCCACAACGGGGGGTCCCAACCCACGGGCGCTGCCCACATCTCTCCCGAGGTCCCCCTCACAAAAGCTTCCTGTCCACCCCCTGCAGCACAGGCTGCCTGGGGAACATGCTTACATCAAATGACACGGCCCCAGAGCAGTGCCACGGCCCCGGAGTGGTGCCCAGGCCCACCCACCAACCCCATCTCCGGGGTCACCTGGACTTACAGGATTGCTTCTCATGGCTCCGCCCACCGCCCGTGCGGCCTTGGGGTTGCCTGCCAGGGCCGCTAATTGCTGGTAAGAAACCACTTCTCCGAATTTCACAGCCTCCAGCAGCTTCCATAACACCTGTCCGGTGAATGAGTCTAGAAGAAGAATGCAGAATGCTGTTATTGGGACAATCGGCTCCCACAGCTCTGATAAAAACAGCTGCCAGTCCCCAAATGGAAATGCATCGGCACAAACAGGGGTGCTACACCCAATTACAACACAGCCTGCACGCGGGCTCCTGGCACAAGGAATGTGCGTGAGGCAGGGCACAGAGCGGCTGGCGCCTTCCAGGGATCCCAGGCCACGCATCCCAGATTTGCGGCCTCTTCCCGTCTTCCCCGTTCCTGCCTGGTGCTCTCGGTCACAGGCCTCTATGAATGAGCACACGGTCCATAAAAGAACGTCGCTCTTGCTTTAACTGCAGCTCCCACGTGCGGAGGACGAACGGGTGAACACGAGCGCTCTCTCCCCGCCCCTGGTATTAGAGTGTCCCTGGTGCGGAGTTTGTGGGAGGAAGCCCGGGGCTGAGAAGGAGGCCAGTCTGGATGATGTCTATTGTCTTTCTGCAGGGGACATGGCTGGGAGGGTGGGACACGGCTGGGAGGGCGGGACATGGGGGGACCTGCGTCCCCACGGTGGGGCACTGAGCCCTCTGTGGAAGGAGGTCCCCATGGCACCAACAAAGGGGAGGATTCGCTGGCAAGAGCAGCACCCCAACAGTGCCTGTGACGGCACTAATTACACTCCGTGCCAAGCTGGCAAAGTGCAATTTGGTTCTTAAAGGAAACCCACCTTTACATGCACGTTAAATAATAAAAATCACTTCTTAACTGAAGGGAAGGATAATCACGTCGCCGGGAAAAATCTGTTTGGTCTTTATTATAACATTAAGCAAATTAAACATCAGCATAATCCAGGTGATACGAGAAAAGGGTCATCGAAGAAATTAACTTTGTTGTTCATTAATTTACATGGATTAGGCGAGGGCAAAAGATAGCAAGTGTGCTCCAGTTTCTTATGATATAATTTCAAACTGTACACCATTTGTGGCAGGAGGGTGACTTTGGGGTTAATCAGACTGATTTGTCCTTTTAATTGCTTTCTATTCAAAGAAAATTCATTAGATAATGTTCTCTTCAAAATTCATGAATCAATTTAACTGAAGAAACCACATTAACAGCTTGGGGTTCATTAGCACAGGCCGCTGTGTGGAGGGCCGACGGCTGGGAGGGTTTCCTTAGGCAAACAGCCCTGTTTACTGCGACTTCTTCCGAAGGGGGTTTGAAACCAACTGTTCCCCATGGTGACTGTGGCTGTTGTTGCCCTCACTCGAAAAACATGGAGGACAAGAGGCCGGGAGGCAGCCCGGCCATGGTCACAGAGGAGCGATTCGGGGGCAGCTGCCCTGGGAGCAAAGGGGCAGCTCCGGGCAGGGCGCAGGGAGGGGCCGTGTGCCCCTGCCTCTGGGCACAGGGTGGCTGCTTCTGTGTTTGCGCGCTGACTCGGGGAGAGGGTGCACCCGGGTTTCCCAGGAGAACGGCCGGAGCTTTGAGAACTTGCTGAAACAGGAGGAGAGGTGTGTGTGCAAAGTCTACTGCAGGCAGCACGGCCCCGGCCGGTGGGCCAGGTTGCGGGTTCCAGTCACAGTCAGGGCACATACCTAGGCTGTGGGTTCGATTCCTGGCAGAGGTAACCAATCAATGTTTTTTTCTCTCTCTCTCTTTCTTGCTCCCTTCCTCGCTCTAAACATAACCTCCTCGGGGTGAGGATTAAAAACGGATAAAAAGCCCACGGCAGCACAGAGCAGTCTGGGGGCCGGGCTCCCCTCCAGCGTCCTCAGAGCGCCAGCCCCGACGAATCGCCGCCACGTTCCGGGCGCCTTCCTTTCCAGGGTCCAAGCGTCGTTATCATAAAAACGATGACGCAGCCATGTCAGAGCACAGAGTTTTCCCAACCTGTCCAGCTTCGTTGTCAAGGGCAGACCACCTCTCACCCTGTACATACCGGGCAATGTATTAGGGGAAAAAAGCTCGGAGAAGCAACGCTCAGCAATCAAGCACATCTTTTCAGAAATGTATCCCAAAACCCAATTTCACCCTGCAGGGAGCAAACGCACTGATTGGTTTAAGCGGCTCTCCGAGACGGTGCCGTTACCTCCAGCCTGCGCAAAAGCAGATGCTGTAACGGAGCCCGTTCTGGAGGATGGGGCCAGCATGTTTGGTTGTTAAATAGCCTTCCATAACGGAGTAAAAGCTGCCCACAAAAACTCACACACAGGTGTTTTCTTGAGGTTGAGGAGACCACATAAATCCTTTGGGTGGCCAAGGGGGCGCCGTGAAATAGGATTCTTTTCTCTCCCACATGGTTCCCCCAGAGAGCAGGCCAGGAGCTCGGGGCTGTGTCAAGTGAAGTTCCTTCCTTCATCTTCTCCTCCTCATCCTTTTGGAGGCCTGTTCTGAGGTCCAGCTTCGTGTTTGCGCCGTGGGGTCAAGAGCACCCTGACACCCAGATGATGTGGCCATTTTCATATGGGTTGGGAGCCTCTTAAAACACACCCTCTGTGACCACCCAGCCCTGCAAACATTGTTTCCTAAGTTTTCTCTCTGTCCGGATTGTACGTCATCAGCCAGGAGGTGGTGACAGCACTGGCCATGGAGCGATCTTGTCCTGTGTCACGGACACCATCGCTCACATGCGCTCTTTTCATGCCACGTGTGGGAGTGGACGTCGGGCAGCCTGCACTCACACATTTGGGCTGACCCAGCCTAGCATGGCTCTGATGAGAGAGGCCTGCAGACACCACATATGAGAGGCCGGGCAGGAGAAGCCAGAGGTGCCAGCCAGGGGCCCAGGCAGACAGGAAACCCTCTACTCACCTGGGAAAAGAGAACCAACAAATACCAAGACCGAGATGACACAGAAGCTGGGGTCACCTGACAACGTATGCCCCAACTTTTTGAGGCATAACTGACAAATGAAATTGTAGGCTATTAAAGCGACTTGATATACATAATCTGACCACTTTAAAGGGTCTGGAAGAAAAATGCTGCAAGAAGGGAAGAGACCCCTAAAACAAAACAAAACAAAAAAGACACAGCATTTCAAAGAAATGTAAGTTATAAAGAAGAATCAAGTGGAAGTTTTAGCACTGAAAAATACAACCACCACAATGTTAAAATTGCGCTGCATGGGCTTAAGAGCAGAATGGAGACGCCAGAGGAGAGAGTCAATGAAACTGAAGACAAGTCAACAGGAATTATCCAATCTGAAAAATACAGAAACAAATGTTAAAAACCAACAAAAACCCTCCCAATGAGCCTTGAGGACATGTGAGCCAAAGCCAAAAGGTATAACATTTAAATTCTTAGAGTTCCAAAGAAGAGGAAAATGAGTGTGGTGTAGAAAAAAAAAAAAGCAAAAAATTCCCAAAGTTGGCTAGAGCTATACAACTACAGATTTAAGAAGCCTAGCAAACTGCAAACAGGGCTCACCCAAAGAAATCCTATCCTAGCTATATCGAGATCAAGCTGCTGGAATCTAAACACAAAGAAAAATACCTTAAACAACCAGAGAAAAACGCTGCACTCTTTTTAGGGGAACAATGATTTGAATGACAGCAGAATTCTCATTAGAAGCCATGGAAGCCAGAGGAAGTGAAAAAGAACTTCAAAGTGCTAAAAGAAAAATCTAGCAACTCAGAATTCTATGTCCAGTTGAAAAAGATCCTTCAAGAATGAAGTTAGAATAATGACATTTTTAGATAAAAACAAAGACAATGTACTTCTAAGCAGACCTGAGCTAACGGAATTGCTAAAGTGAGCAGGGAAATGATACCGGAGGGAAGCCTGGAACAGCTATGTGCATAAAAGCCTAAGCGACCTTTATGACCAGTCAACCGGTCGCTGTGATGCCCACTGACCACCAGGGGGCAGACGCTCAATGCAGGAGCTGCCTCCTGGTGGTCAGTGCGCTCCCACAGCCAACCTCTGGCGGCCGGCCAACCTCCCGCGGTCCCTCCCCCTGCCTGGCCGGCCCCATTCGGGACTGGGCGAGAGGGCCCTGATCGGCCCTGATCGCTGGCCAGGCTGAGGAACCCCACCTGTGCAGGAATCTGTGCACAGGGTCTCAAGTTAGAAATAAAGGCAGAACAAGTGAAATGGAATCTTTGGTTGCAATCTGAAATATCTATGATGACTGAAAGTAAAATCCTAACATTATCAGGTAATATTTCCAGTGGGTGTAGATGTAAAATATATGTCACTATAACTTCAAGGAGGGGGGGTTTTAAAGGATCTTTATGGTGGAAAAGTTCCTACATTCTACTATAAGGTGATAAAATATTGGTTCCAATTAGACTGTAAAAATCAGTATGTAATACCTAGAGCAACCACTAGGAAACCCATAAAAAGAGGTAACTATAGTCAAAAACTAACAGGTAAACTAAAATAAAATACCAAAAATGTGTTAAAATAGCCCACAGGAAGGACAGAAAAGGGAAAGAGAAATGAAAACCAAGAAAAAGACAGAAAACAAATGAAATGTTACCTAATAATAAAAATAAAATGTAATAAATAAGATAAATAAAATGAAATGTTATGTTTATACCGGAATTCAAACATATAAATAATTACATTAAATGTAAATGGTCTAATCACACCAATGAAAAGATAAATGAATTAAAAAAAGAACCCAAGTATGTACATTCTAAAAAAAACTTCAAATAATAGACATAGGTGGGTTAAAAGTAAAAGAATACATAAAAATATACCATGTAAACAATAATCTTAAAAAGTTAATATCAAACAAAGTAGAGGTAAAAGCAAATAAAATATTCCAGGTAAAAAGGAATAATACATAGTCCTAGCCAGTTTGGCTCGGTGGACAGAGCCTTGGCCTGCAGACTGAAGGGTCCCGGGTTTGATTCTGATCAAGGGCGCATGCCGGGGTTGTGGGCTCGATCCCCACTAGGGGGCACGCAGGAGGCAGCTGATCAATGATTCTCTCTCATCACTGATGCTGCTTGCTATCTCTCTCTCCCGTCTTCTCTGAAATCAATAAAAAAAAACATTAAAAAAAAGGAATAATACATAGTGATAAACTGCCCACAAAGATGATATATCAACTGTAAATTTTTGTGTACCTAACAACAGAATTTCAAATACATAAAGTAAAAATGGACAAAAACTGGGAGGAGAATTAGACAAATCCATAATTATACTTGGAGACTTCAATACTTCTCCTCTCAGTAACGGATAGAAATAGTTGACAGGAAATCAAGAGTGTAGAAATAAAAAAGCACTACCAACCACCTGGTTCTAACTGGCATTTATAGAACCCTCCACCCAGTAACAAGAGAGCATACTAGTATGCTCTTTTCAGATGCACACGGAACACTGACCACGACATACCATATTCTGGGTTATAAAACAAACTAACAAGTTTAAAGTAACTGAAGCCATACAAGTTATATTCTCTCATGATAATGAAATTAGACTGGACATTAATAAAAAAGATAAAATCTCTAAACATTTGGATAGTAGGTAAGCCACTTCTAAATAATCCATGGGTCACAGAGGAAGCCTTAGGGAAATAAAACCATACACTGAGCTGGAATGAAAACTGAGAATCCAGCATTTCACAATGTATGAGACACAACTAGAGCCATATTAGAGGGAAATGTATAGTATTAAATACATATTTGAGAAAAGAAATGAATAATTTGAGCTTCCAACTTAAGAACCAAAAAAAAAAAAAAAGAACAAAATAAAACCAAATCAAGAAGAAGGAAGTAAATAAAGGTAATGGCAGAAATCAGTGAAACTGAAACCAGAAAAACAATGAGTAAAATATGTGAAACCAACATTGGGTCCTTTGAGAAGATCACTAAAATTGATAAATCTCTAGCAAGACTGATAAAGAAAAAGAACAAATATGTCACTACTGACCTCACAGACATTAAATGGATAATAAAGGATTCCTACAAATAAGTATGCATAATATTCAACAACATAAATGAAACTGACCAATTTATCAAAAACTACAAACTACCAAAACGCATCTAACATGAAATAGATAACTGGAATAGTTCTATAACTACCAAGGACTCAAATTCATAGTGTAAAGTCTGCAATCACTAGGGCCAGATAATTTCACCAGTAAATTTTTATCAAACATTTAGAGAAGCATCAATTTAGCGTTATCTTTTCCTGAAAATAGAAGTGGATACGCTTCCCAAAGCATTTTAAGAGGCTACAATTACTCCAATATCAAAACCAGAAAAAGACAGAAACCAGACCAGGTACTGATTAATATCTCCCATGGGCATAGATGTAAAAATTCTCAACCAACTACTGGCAAATCAAATCCAACACACACACACACACACACACACACACACACACACACACACAGGAACTAGAGGCCTGGTGCACAGATTCGTGTACTGGTGGGGTCCCTCAGCTGGCCTATGCCCTCTTGCAATCTGGGACCCCTTGGGGGATGTCAGACTGCAAGTTTTGACCTGATCCCTGCAGGCCAGGCCAAGCAACCCCGCTGGTGCACAAATCCATGCACCAGACCTCTAGTATGCATATAAGATCTTTGGTTAATCTCTTCCCCCCCTTCCCTCTGAGATTCGTCAGTCTGTTCCATGTTTCCATGCCTGTGCATTGAGCGTCTGCCCCCTGGTGGTCAGTGCGCGTCATAGCTACTGATTGAACAGTCGCTTAGGCTTTTATATGTATAGATAAGACACCGAAATTAAGTGGACTTTTTCCCAGGAATCCAAGGCTCTCCAATGTTTGAAAAGGGCATCTCTCTATAAAACGACAGAGATCAAGACCGTGTGTACTGGTAAAAGAACAGACACTTAGCAAAATGGAAAAGAATAGAAACAGACCCACACAAATCCAGGAGCAAAGGCAATCTAGTGGAAAAGGATGGTCTTTCAACAAATGGTGCTGGAACAACTGGGCAGCCGTGTGCAAAAACACACAGAAAAGCACACACTCCTTCCGGAAGGCCCTCTGCACGTCATCCCTCAGCACTCGCCACAAAAGTTCACAACTGGGCAGTTTCCCTACCACCTGTCCCGCCCACCCAGTCTCCTGGTCGAATGGGGTACAGGCACGAGGGTCCCACGCGCGGGCCTGTGAAAGCGCCTCGCCCCGTAGGGGCCACACAGATCCAAGCGCAGGCGTCCACAAGGCTGGCAAACACGTAAGATAATGCCACACTGTCCTTACATGGTTTTGGTCTCGGAAAATAGTTACTTTGCTATAAATATTTATAGTAGAGTGTTGCTTTAAAAGAAAGACACTTAAAAAATCCCCCGTTTACTTTCTAACATGGTACAGGTAGGCAGATACAGCCTTCATGATCCAAAGCTTTGGGGTCCTCGACAATTCTGGGGAGGACAGGGGGGCCCCGGGGATCGCCAGGCCAGGCGGTGTGGGCCTCCGAGTTCCGGATGAGGGGTGCCTGCAGGCTCTGTCTGGTCTGGGCGCACGGAGCAGAGTCTTGGGGCTCATCTTGCAGAAGGACGGGACTATTAGCTGTGGGAGTGAACCTGCCGCCCGCGGGTGGGAGCTGCCACATGGCCTGGTGAGGCTCTCAGGTGAGGGGAGGTACTACCTCTGCCAGCCGCACCTGGCGCCTTCCCACTCACCTTCCCCGTAATTAGAGTGCCCGAAACTTATTTAACAAAAGAATTATGCCGAAGACTTGGAGCTCGAACTTAAGGAAGCCTTCAGAGAAATGATTAAACTGTGAATGTCCTGGTATGAATGTGAATAATTACCCATTAACACCGCTACCATTCAAATCATTGTCATTCTGCTTAAAGCAGAATGACTGGCTTCTGAACAGGTGTTAACGGCTTCTGAACAATACGAGAAAGAGAGACACACGGCACGCAGATGCCGGGAGGGTGGGCGGGAGGGAGCGTGGGTGGCACACCTCATACAGGGTGACTGCCAGGAAAGGGAGTGGGCATGGAGCGGAAGGTCCCCGTCCAGGCCCTGTGCCGTCCCCACCCCTGTGGACTCTATGTCCGCGGGCCTTGCTCTGCGGCTCCTGCTGGCTCTGCTCCCCTTACAGACACACCGGCTCCTGGCCAGGGCGCTGTGGTCAGAGGCAACCAACCCCACGCCGAGCGCGGGGCCACGTTCCCTCCACGACACAACCTCGTGACCCAGACACCAAAAAGGGAGAAGATCGTATTTAAAATGACAGCGTCACCAACGCCATGCAACGCAATGTGCCTCTCTCCCGCCAGAGTCAGCCACAGCAAGGTGACTGCACACAGCCAACCAGCCTTTCCTGGCGGCTTTGGTCACACGGCAGGGACGGGACCCCTTGAGAGTGGTTGCAGAGCAGAGCCTGCTAAATACACCAGGGTCGTCAGACGTGTGCTAACATGCCAGCAGTCCCCGTGTGCAGACACTGCCCCTCTGCTGACCGGTCAGGAACTCCCATGCATTCCGACAGAAACTTCCAGAAGCCTCCTGCGAGCCCTCATCGGCACCCAGGAGGAGGAGAGAAACTATGCCAGGATTCTCTGGGCTCCTGTGTCTGAAAATAAGCCTGTTCCTCACCCTGGCCAGCGTGCCCCCAGGCCGGCCCGGGGAAGGAAGCTCCGGTCTGCCTTGGTGACTCGATTTCTGGGAAAACTGACGAATCTAACGGGGCGGGTGCTCTGACCTAGCCCCGCCCGTGCGGCTCCGGCTGGTCTGAGAGCCTGAGGTCTGGTCCGTAATGTTAGGTAACTTCTGAGGACCCCCTAACCAGGAGCTCGGCCTTCCTTTCCTGGTGAGCGCCTCCCCGCCGGCCGGGGCCCAGGCCGGCAGGAGCCACATGGCTCCTGACAGAGCTGTCAGAAGGACAGGCGGAAGGAACCTGGCGAGCTTTAATTTCTCTGCAGAGAAACGAGGGGCTCTTTGGGGATTAATCTCAGCAGCAACACGGAGCCTTTGCCGCAGGCAGCGGAGGAATTCAGAGGGAGTGGCGGTGGGTTCTGAGCGGAATCCAGCTCCCCGTGTGCAGCTGACTTTGGTTCCCACCCATTCCAACGAGGAGGGGCTGCCCAGGTGTGGGCGAAGGCGGTCCCCACGGGACAGGTCCCACGCGTGCCCTCGGCAGGGGGACGCAGAGGGGCGGGGCGCCCGGCCAGGGCACCCACCGGACAAGCATGGAGTAGGAAGGGACATGGTGGGCCGGGGCGCTACCCAGCCAGGTGGGTGGGTCAGTTCCCTTCCCTCCTCGCAGGGATCAGGGCAGAAGCGCAGATGGGGGCAGCTGTGGGCACCCTGCCCCCCCCAGGCAGCAGGCTCAGGGAACCACCGGGTGCTTCTGCAGAGAGGGGTGCGGTGCAGAGGTGACCTAGGGCTAAGACTCAGGGAGGTGGCCTGGCGAAAGGCACTGCAATGTGTGGAACCCAGGAAATGCCCGTCCTAGCAGCACGGAGCGGGTGGGCAGGGGAGGGACGCGAGGGACTCAAGCCCAGAGGCCATGTGCACTTGGGTATTCGTTCGGGAAGTGTCCGGGGAGCCCTGGCTCGCAGCACCCTGGGGCCCTAGAGATACAGCAGCCGGGGAGGCGGGGTTGAGGCCTGCCTCCACCAGCACCTCGGCAGAAGGTTCTGTGCTTCCCTTCGGGCCTCACTCACCACCAGGAACAACCGCTCAGAACCATCCTCATTCCGAGGGTGCACCTCCCACCCTCCTGGTGGAATGAAGAAGTAACAAAAGCAGGGGTGCCAGGGCCTAAGAGACACAAGGCACGCCTTTCCATGCACGCCCGGGGCGGAGCCCTGGCTGGCCCGGCATCCCCACCCTCAGGTGTCTAGTCTGCAGGGCAAGGACATGCTTAGGAGCCAGGGCGGCTGGATCGGTCAGGGCACAGGCAAAAACATGCGTCCCTCGTGCTAGAAAGGCCACGGCTACGCTTCACAAGACCCCCCACAGCGGTCAGGGCCACGGACGCGTCTCCTGCAGCCCCGTGCTCCGAGAGCAGGTTCCCCATCGTCTGCACTCCTGTCCCGGCCCGGGCGCTGCCACTGGAATTCGCTCTGTCCACACTGTGTGCACAGCCCACGGAAGAAGGCCTCCCGGAGCCGGCTACACAGGGGCAAAGGCAAGAGCAGGCACGCGTGCTGCGGAGCAGACTCGGGAACAGGGAGGGACGCCGTGGGCCCGGGAGGCTACGCGGGGTTGGCCCCGCCTCGCCTCTGGCTGGCTCTCCCCAGAGACCCTCCCCGAACATGCTCACCCCTTGCTGTGGTTCCGTGCGGCCTGCCTACGCGGCCCGTGCTTAGACCTTCGTGTCCCAGAAGTCCTTTCATGCGGCCATTACTGTGGCCTAGAACTTGACAGGCAGTGGGAAGGGAAGCGACAGGGAGAAAGATCTTTGTTCCAATGACAAGGCTACTTGGCTCCGTTCCTTAGGTTCCCGTGAGAGAAGCTACCCCAGGAGCGCTCTCCCTGCAGAGCTGTGGCTGCAGCAGCGGGCGTGCCCAGCCCTGTACCTGCCATCCCGGGGACCGTGTCCTTGGCACCTTCTGCTGGACGCCAGGGACGGCACTTGAGCATAAGGGCCGAGTCCTCACTGAGCTGAAGGCAGAGCCGGTGTCGGGGCCACTCTCCGTCACGGGGACTTGGGGGGAAATGCTCCCCGTGGTGAAGGTGGCAGCCCCTTCTAGGCCTGCGTGTTGGTGGCCGCGGCTCACCCTCACGCTGACATCGTTACCACTGTCCCCACGTCACAGATGGGGACTCAGAGGCCTCGAGAGGCCGTTCTGGGCTGAACGGTGTCCCCCCAGATGCAAATGCTGAAGTCCTAACCCGCAGCACCTCAGAAGCGATAGAGACTTTGAGGAGGGGATTGAGTTGAGACAGCTCGGGTGGCCCCACTCCAGTCTGACTGGTGTCCCTGTGAGAGGAGGAGATGAGGACAGCGACCCAGGGGAGCCCGTGCAGAGGGACGGCCATGTGAGAGGTGTCCGTCTCCAGCCCAAGCCGAAGGGCTCAGGGGAAACGGACTTGGTCCTGGGCCCTCAGCCTCCAGAGCTGAGAGGGAACAACTCTGTGGAAGCCGCCGGGCTGGGCTGCTCGTTACTGCGGCAGCCGCGCTGACTGAGACAAAGGCTCAGAGTGCTTCCCGAGGTTGCGCGCGCGGGCAGGCAGAGAGGGCGCTGGCTCCCACACGCAGCACAAAAGCGTTCACAGACCGCTCCCGAGGCTCCACGCCACCCGACAGCCCGACACAAAGGCAGCGTCCCTCCTGGGGATGCCATGCCCCTGTGGCACGCGGACGAACCCCCAGACATCTCCAAAGATGACACCTGCGGGGGAAGGTCCCAGGGCAGCATGGAGCAAGCCTCGCCTCCTCCCCCGGAAACCTCGCAGAACAGGGCTGTGTCCGGGTCCCTCCTGAGAACCACAGCTGCTTAGAAACGCTCAGGCCGGCTGTTTTGGCGTGGAGGGAAGACCTGCCCTTGAAAACCTGCGGTGGGTGGGGGGCGTGCGGGCTCACCGGGCTCTCCTGGGAGGCGGCCGCGGCGTCCCGGCCACACACTGGCACAGGCTGCTGAGCTGCACAGAGCTGCCCACCAAACCACAGGTCAGATGACAGCTCCCTGAGCACCTTGGGCAGAAGGAGCAGCCAGATGACCCAGCCTCGTGGCTCCAGTCATGCGAATCACACACTTTGCAGGGGACAAGAAGCCCCAGCCTGAAGCCAAGGTCAAACCAAAGGCAAGTGCCCCTGCTCTTGGCGTCGGGCTGGGGTCAGTCTTGGTCAGGGGGCTAACGCAGGGAGCTTGGTGGCCCAGTCACCGCGCACGGATGTACACGGGCGCATCCAGCGCGCCAGGTGAGACTTATCCATGAATTCTCCGCAGGCACACTGCCGGGCCCTCCCTCCAGCTCTGCAGACCAGACTGAGGCAGGAGCTGTGAACACTGACAGCCCTCACACCGACGCTCTTATTAATACAAATGGGGCCATGAATAACATTTAAATGCATCAGTTTTCACACACGTGAACGAGACCACCCAAGGAAACTTAAGAAGGAGTCCTGGCCCTGGCCGGTGTGGCCCAGTTGTTTGGACCTGGTCCCATGCCCTGAAAGGCTGCCAGTTCGATGACCAGTCAGGGTACGTGCCTAGGTTGGCGGGCTCGATCCCATGTTGGGTTGTTTATAGGAGGCAGCCAATAGATGTTTCTCTCTCTCCCTCCCCTTTCCTCTTTCTCTCTCTCAAATCAATAAAAACACACACACACACACACACACATTAAAAAATGAATCCTATATTCCAGAAAACAAAACACAGCCAGGGAAGAGAAGAGTCAGGGAGCCCCAGCCAGGTGCTAACCCGGCGAAGCCACGGCGGACTGTGAACGGCGCGTGGTGCCAGGATGCAGGCTGTGATGGACATCAAAAGGTGTTAATGGTTTCAATATTTATCTGCTGCAGGGAAGCACTCTAAAAAGAAGACAGGGAAAAAAAAAATTCTGCTAATGGCTGTGTCTTTGCCATTAAAATGAAAAGCTTAATGCATCTTATAATCAGAGGACAATTTGCAAATCATTAAGAGAAATGTAAAATTCCATTAAAATACAAATCAAGAGACTCTCCCCGGACTAATAATCTTTTTGATATTATTTTGCATTTCACTATTTCTGTTCCAATACCCAGACCCCACAAATGATCAGGCTCTGAACAAGCTACTAACCACAGCCTGCTTCTTTAACGAGAGACTGAGAGAAGGATCATCTGCTATTCAGAGCAGGTACTAATGAAGAATTCCATATATTCTGAAATTTAATTAAAACCCCAAAGATTTCAAATTAGATGCAATTTGAAATGCCTGGGGCAGAAATACACGCACTTGCGTGGCGAGGGCACCACACTGAAAGTTGATACCGTAATTGGTCTTGATGTATTTTTGTGTTGCTGGGCTGAAGCACAGAACTCATAACCATATAAAAATTCTCTGTAGATTACCTGCTCATTGAAAATGCCATCACTCAGGTAGTTCTCCACTAAATTACCATGCTGCTAAAATGCACAAAGTGACTCAGAGAGGAGAGCGGCACAGCTGGCCGACATGCCGTGAGTTATGCATGCGTCAATGTGGCCTTTTTTCTTACTAAAATATGCTCAGCTGAATATTAAAATATAATTGGCATTCAACTTAAGTAGCTTAAACCATTTTGTTATCTTCTTTTAAACTGATTTGGCTCCTCCACAGTTATTTTCAAGGATGCGACTCACAAACTAATGATACCGTCATATTCAGCTAGATTTGTGCCATTTTACATTTGCCATAAACAGGCGCCGTCTCTGCAGCCTGCTAGGGCCGCCTTTAATATGAGCTCCTCTTGAACATCAAAGGCCCCATCCTCGGGAAGAAAGGGGGGGAGGCTATGCCATTTATGTTGGTTCTTGCATATCTTATTGTAGAAGGAGAAAGGGATGCAAATTTCCTATGAGAAGTAAGTGTCTTGGCCAAGCAACGAGCCGGTGTCTCAGCTCCCTCGCCGGGTGAGAACTGTGCTGGGCACGGGCACGGGCACAGGCGCAGCCCAGCCAGGCAGAGATGTGCGTCTTTTAAAGAAGCAGACGATGCGAACCCACCCAGGCCAGGAACGGTCCTCCTCTGTACACAGGATGCATTTTGTGTCACAAGGAACAGCAATGCTCAACAAAAGAAACAGTGATGGTCGTGGTAACGGAGGGACTGGGTAGATTCATGCTTGCTGAGAGGCAGTGCTCACCAGAAATACCATTTCCCAAATTACGATCAGCACCTAGTCTCGTATTCGGGAGGCAGCACAGAAGCAGATCTAAACTTAAGTGACAGAGTGATGTATTTAAGGGTTAAAAAGACTTCCCTTCTCCCTACTTCACGCTTCAATGTGCTGGTTTTAGAAGAGTGGTGTTGGCATTGAGACACCACCCTGTGCCCCAGCGGGCTGAGCCTCGGGCCTGTGGACTCGACCTAGTAGCTGCACCCACGCCTCAGCCTCACCCCGCCTCCAGGTAAGAGTCTGACGTCTCCGTCCCAGCATGTGAAACATGACCTTTCACGGGGCGTGTGCTTGTAAATCTTACACTCTGAGTCCCTCTGAATGTAAGGGTAGAAATCGTGTGATAAGGCATTTAAATTAAGTAACAGTTTTTACGCTTTTGGCTCCTACAAAGAGTTTCACAGCTTTATTGCCATGAATTTTATAGAAATATTCACACATTTAACATATTGATAACTTGGGAGTGCAATTCCACGAAATTTTTACTAAAGTATTTTCTCTATAAACCTAGGTCACAGAGAGAATTCTATTTATTATTGCCAGAATGACAGCAAAATACACGAACAGTGCCCATGAACGGTGAGTGCATGGCACTCCACGACAACACAAATATCAAACATTTGCTTCAGCAGCAAGCAGTGCAGGTCTGTCTAATGACTACAGTGGGAATAAAAATTTTAAAAGCATATTGAAGTGCAAAAGTCTGTTTTCACTTTAAAATACAGACCTGATAGAAAATACCTATTTTCCAAAGCCCACTTCGAGTGAAAAATTGTTGAAGTGACAATGCGAATTCCATTTCCTACTGGGCAGAAACGGCCCTGCTCCCTGGAGGTGACATAACCTGAGACCGGGAGGCAGACACGGCAGATGACTGTGGTAAATGCATAATGTGAGCAGGCTGGCTTTTATTTTTCATAGGAACCTTCACTGGTTTGCTGTGTAATTACTGTGCTAGTGGTAACAGCTGTATTTAACGTGAATATTTTCCCATAAAAGCAGCCAATTATAAATACTGTTTATCAGCAATGGGCACCCCATTTTATCCGACAAGGTCTGAGAGCGGCTGACGCTGTCTTTGTGGCGACCCTTCGAGCTTGGTGAAGTTACGCAGTGGGACCGCGGCGACCTTGAGTGAAGTTCACTTTTCACCTGATTCGTGGGAACCTCGGGGAATGTAGGATCTGACCACCTGAGGTCTAGGATGGACTTTCGGGTCACCAGGCTTCCCCAGAGGCCTCGATAACCACTGATTACCATGGGGCTTGCCGCACAGGGACCAGGGATGTTCTTGGGGTCCAGGAGGCTCTGTTCTGCCCCGACCAGCATCTCGGGAGCTGGACCCATCAACCACGTTCTCCTTCAGGATGGGGGGCATTTTAAACGACCGCTCTCCAGCGGAAGTGTGAGGCCACAGAGGGGATTATGCGACTATCCCAAAGCCAGCCCAGAGATCCCCAGGCGGGATCCACGCTCGATCTAGGAGAAGGGCTCGAACCCAGAACCTGAGGCACCTTGTCCCCTCTGCTGGCCCTGCCATGGCTCACGGTCTACAGAAGAATCCAGAGCCTCATCTGTCCAGCTGTCCCAACAGAAACACACCGTGTGGACCCACGTCCCGGACACCTCCTGCAGCTGCTGGCTGGCTTTGCTGACACTCGCCCGTGGTGACCCTGGCCGCACTGGCAAGACTCCTGAGCTGACTCCATACCTGACAGCAGCGGTGAGGACGTGCAGCCCCACTGGCTCATTTTTCCCCAACTGAGAACACAATCCCCATATCGGGCACTCTGCCTTCTCTCTTAGCGACAACCCAAGCTCCCGGCCAGGCCAACATGCACACGTGACCTAGAACTTAGTTAAGTTACCAACAGAGCAAACACAGCGATGCATCTCAAACAAACTCACTGTCAAGGACAATAAACTCAGAGTAGGGTGAAACACACAGCAATCGCACTCGTACGAGCTGGATCCATTTTAATCAATTTCTTTAGAGCAATAATTCTCAAAATAGGGCCTATGCATATACACACACACATACACATTTGTATATATTTGCCTATCCTAATATTTTAATGTGTCTTGGAAGGAGAAGTATAGGTATAATATTATGGACAAGCTTTCTAGAACATTCTGATACACACCCCCTCACATCTCTAGGTAAAGGAGCTGAAAAATGAGATTAACTTGAAAAATCTATTTGCCTGCATGCACCATAGTTGAAACTTTAAGAACTCTCTCCTCATCCAAGGCGAGGCTGTGCAGTAAGAAGCATAAGCAAGCGCTAACGGCCGTCGCCAGGCGGGAAACCCTTACGGTCAAATGGGAAACCGTGAACTAAGACACAATCCGAACCTCAGGCCTTTGGCCCACGAAATTCACCAACATGCCAGAGTGCGGGCATCGGTCAAGAGGAAGGGAGAGCAGCCGGTGCAGCAAGTGTGTCTGAGCTGGCGTGGCCAGCCCCACGTCCACGGAGTCAGGACCAACCAGGACAGCGGCCGCCAACAAGAGCCAGCGCCCCGCAGGGACCCTGCAGAACAGCCACCTGCGGAAGCCATGTCCTCCCCGCTCAGGCTGGGAGCCCCCGCCCAGAGAAATCCTCAACCCAGACGCAATCCTGGTCACCTAGCATTTCTGAGCCGCTGAAGCGCTGGAAGCGACAGAGTCAAATGTGCCAGGGACCAGGCAGCCCGGAGAGGTGATGGGCGAGCCCACAGGGGGCCTCTCCTCTGGGACAGGGCAGCGTCCACTGCTGGACCCTCTGCAGAAAGCAGCCTCCTCTCCGAAGGGCTCTGGACAGGGAAGAGGGCCCCCTGGGGCGGGTCTTCCACTCCCACGGGGGAGGGATTCCTAGATGGTTCAGCCCGAAATGTCCTCGGTGCAGAAGCCTGTGCTCCCCACCTCCGTCGCCTCCCGAGCTGCCTCTCCAGTGATTTCTGCCCTCCTTTCATTCTCAAACATCCCCCTCATCTTCTCTCTCGGGTTCTAACCATGGGAACATGCGGGTTTTTCTGTCCATGACACAGGCGCCGGGCTGCTCCTGCTGCTGGCCCCCGCTCTGATTCCAGACAGCTGACCGTCCCCGGCACCTGGACTTCCCGGCCACACCTGCTCTCGGGCTCTGGACGTGGTCTCTCTGGTCTGACCCGGCCCAGCCCCAGTCCCTGAGGCCTTGGACCCAGGTTCCCACGTTTGCCGCCCCCGAAAAGGCACGCGGCAGCTCCAGGGCTGAAAGAGGCGTTCCAGCAGCTGCCTCCCTCCCCAGGACGTAAGAGCAGTGTCCTTGGCTGGCTCTCATCCCGCCCGGGCAGCGGGAGGGCCCCACCAGTGACATCGCATGTCCCCATTTGAGACGGGGGACTGGTGATGGCCTGCCCCGAAGCGGTCAGTGCATCTCCTGTTTTGGCTCCTCTTCTGTGTAAGCTGGTGACGGTCTTTAAATTCAGGGGAAAACAGCAGCACACACAGCCTGGGAGCACAGCGCTGCCTCTGCTGTGGCGTCACAGGGGAGACTAAAGAGCAAACCCTCCGTCCCCCCAAGACGCTCTGAAGACTAACTCGCTGGGTCCGCGGCTCAGCAAGCACCGTGAGGAGCACTGAAGGGGGCCCCGCGCCTGGGAGCCCCAGGCCTGGCTGGACATGAGGGACGGCCAGGGACAGAGGAGCTGGCCGGCGGCTGAGGGTGTCGGGGCTGGAGGACTGCCCTGCTCGGGCACCCAAGCTGGGCTTCTAGTTTAAAGGGCTCTCCTGGGGAGGACAGAGGTAAGGTGGCTCCCTTCCTCGCGCAGTCCCTGTCTCCCAGGACGTACAGCCTCCCCCGGAAGGCCCTGGGCTCTGGGACCCCCCAGGACACCTGGAGGGTAGCTGAGCCCCCTGATGGGGCCTCTCCTGAAGTCTCTGGTGGGAACTTGGGGAGAGGCCCTTGGGAAAGGGGTTCTCAGAGCCCCACGAACCCGAGAATCCCTCCAAGGCTCTGCGCTGGAGGCTGTAGCCAGCAGGTTTAAAGATGCAGGTTTTACTACTGTCATGCCACCGATTTCATAGCGACAAGCTAACAGCTGTGACGAAGGAATTATTAAAGTGTTAAATATTTCATCTAAAAGGGAACATTGCCGTCACTTTGAAAAGCAAACTCAGACCTCATCTGTTGAAAACCATCATGTGCAAGATGGCACCGGGAAGGGGTGTCCCCCGCACAGGGCCGGGCCCTCCCGGGGAGGCACCCACCCCGGGCTGGCAGGGGAAGCAGACAGGCCGGGGTTAGCAGCCTGCCCGCCCGTCTTCCTGGCCACCGGCAGCCTGTAAGCGGGAGGGTCTCCGTGGGCAGAGGGCTTCGAACGAAAAGAAGCTTCTGCGCACGTTCCCAACAGGAAGCCCGTCTGCAGGCTGCGCTCCTCGACTCCACGGCGAGACGGGAGGCTTGGCCAGGCGCTACCCGTGACTCCAGCTGCTTCTGCCGCCGACCTCTAAGGTGACAGTAGCTGCATATACACTAAGGAGGTAAACTGACTTATGAGCAAACAGAGAAGTTAGGGAGTGTTAAGAGGAAGTAAGTGTAAATGATATTTCATTATGAAAGAAACATTAAGCAAAGGTTTATTTCAAGAATGATAGCTTCATTAAAGAACCGTTTCTTGGAGAAAAAGGAATTCAAAACAAACAAGACTGACCTCAGAGAGAGGTTTCTAGGGAGGACTTGACCTCCCCGATACGCATGGTCGTGCGACGAGGTTGTGAGCTCTCGGTCACAGAGAAACGATTCTGTCCACACTTGAACGAGCCAGCTTAGCGAAAACACCTTTTCACGTTAATTCCTTCACAGCGCGGCCCCGCGCTCCTGGCTCCCCGCCCCTGAGAGACCCCCATCCTGGCCCAGGACCGGGCAGCCATCGGTTCTCTGAGAGAAAGCCCTCGAAAGCTACCTGGGTGCTACTTTGACTTTGGGAATTCTTCACGAGAAGCTGACCCACCTGGCATTTGCAGCATCTGCCATGTTAAGCTGGCGGACAGCAAGTTCACGTGGTTCCCCTTCGCACGCATTTTGGTGGCTCCTTCAAAACAGAGCCAACAGTTCCCAGTGCGCTCACCTCACAGAGGATCCTGCAAGGATAGGCAGCCTGGCCACGCGCCAGAGGGGCCAGTGGGCAGCGGGACAGGCCACGCTGCGGCCCGAGGGGCAAACGGCGGAGGGCCCGGGGCAGAGGTCACGAGCGGTACCTCCAGGGCTTCAAAAAGAAAGAGTAGGTGACCAGCTGAAACAGGCAGACCTGGTCTACTCTCAGAAGCCAGAACATGAGGAAACAATGACACACAGATGTATGCTTAACATACTCAAAAATTAACAACTAGTCAAGGATACATCCATTTAAACACACCCCCCCCCCCCGCCCCCGCTCCACTGCTCGTTTGCACAGAAGGCTCATTTCTGTGTGTTAATCACAGCTCCAGAGCTCTGAGGCTGCCCAAGACCTCCCTGAGAGGGGCCTGCCCTCTCCCTCTGACGTCGCTGGCTCCTAGACCCATGGCAGAGAGAGCAAAGCCCACAATGGCTGGACACACAGGGGAGTGGCACAGCTGGGCTGGTGCCCATTAACTCTGTGCTGGCCACCTCCCTCCTCAAAGCAGAACATCCCCACACCTGGCCCCTGCCCGGGAGTGACTGAGCAGCATGAGACACCCTGGGCCTGCAGCCCCTAACTGTGGGCAGGCGGGTGCTGCCCCCACCTACCAAACCAGCTGGAGGGGACCCCGCCTACTCAGAAGTGCCCGTCAGCACTGCAGGGCTTGTCTCACGTGGGGTGGGATGGGCTACTGGGGTAACTGGGACCTTCCTCTTTATCCCCACGGCTGCTCCCAGCTGGCTCTGGTCACCAGCCCTCCCATCACCATGACCTGCTGGCTGAGGAGATGGCCTGGCCTGGTGCGGGCCCAGAGCTGGGGACGCAGGGGGAAGAGTGGCTGGTCCCCGCTCTTCAAGAGCTGAAGACAGGCCTCTAGGACCAGACAGGCCCGCTGCTCCCCACCCCCTTAGCATGGAACTGCTGCCCTGGTTTTGTAAATATTTCCTTCTGACAATTTCGAAGCCTTCAATGTCTGCTCCCTATTTGCCAGAAGGAAAGCCAGTAGGACGGTTCTTTCCCAGCAGCGGACAGAAGAGGTCATGGCTCCCAGGTTCCCAGCTGTATCTCTGAGTTCCTCAGCGTGCACAGCCTGGCCCCAGTACAGTCACCCACCCCGCCGTCAGCCCCGGGACTCACGGTGCTGGGGGAAGGGGCCCGAGCAGGGAGGGCGAGCACGGCGCCCTGTGGACGAAGGCCGGTTCTGGATACGTGCAGAGCGCCGTCCAGCTGCCCATCCTAGACCCCCCATGAGAATCTCTGGAGCCCCCACCAAGAGAGACCTTCTAGATGACGTGGGCTGCCAGGCACCTCTGCTCAGAACTTCCCAGTCTAGTTCATTATGTGCAAAAACATTCAAGGTCTTCTCTGTTGACTGTTAGTCAACTCACGTGGTTAGCTCGGCCTTTCAGGGGTTTCTCTACCCGCCTCCCTGTAAACACTGCTCCATTTTCAAGCTCGTTTTCGCTGAAAATCATAGTAGGAATTAGAATGCCATTAATCTATTTGGTACATTCCATTTTCAAGTTCAAGATTGCTTTAAATTTACCCTACCTAAAGTCTCAGGGCGGTTCCTTAAGCACACGGCTATATGCCTTCACACGTATACATCTGTATAAATGCTCACTTATATCAAAACGACTATAAAAATCTCTATGCAAAATAAACCTGTGTGTGGTATGTGTCTAGAATGACTTAGCTGCCGTAAGTAAGAATCCAAACAAGAGCTTACAAAGGCACGCCTGGGAAAACGTTTTGGAATTATCACAGGCTCTATGTGCCTCTGGCACACTCCACCAAGGCGACGCGTTCTCGGCGCAGCCCCTTAAAAGTATAACATCTAACGACGGCAAGTTCGAGAAGTGAAGGTGAGAACTCATCCAAGAAGACGCTGCTGCTACCCAGGCTGATGTAAGTGGCAGCCACCGGGTCGATGGCAGTGGCCGCGTGTCCACCTATGAGCCTCGTTTTCTGTGCTGTTGGCCAGTAGGTAGTTCAAGTTCACAATGAGCTCATTGAGAAGTTTACTGCCGCTCAGATGTATGCCTGCTTAAACCTCTCCGCCCGCGAGAGTCCGCAGTCGGTCTGCATGCATCATTTTCACTGCCTTTGCCAACGACGACGGGACCACGTGCCAAAACTAACAGAGACGCTGGGAAGCGGTGCGGCTCGCGTACTCTGTCCTAACAGCATGGCCGCATGCTGCCCGGGCGGAGGACGGAAGAGCATGGAGTGGGTCCAGTCAATAAAATGTGCTGTGACGTCAGTGACAGCTAACGTGGCCGCCCCCCTGACGGAAGCGCCGTGGCGGCGGAGGTACTGACCTTGCAGGAAGACGGGGTGGTGGAGCGCAGGCACGGGGAGCTCCTGGAGGGCCGTGGGCTCCTGGAAGTAGGCGTGCAGCCAGGCCGCGCACTCCATCAGGGGCTTCACCGTCTCCTCTGGCCTGCCGAGCGGCTCAGGAGGGGCGGGGGCCTTGGTGGGGCTGCAAAAGCGATAACAGGAGATTAATAAGCACCAGGCCCTGCTCCGCACATCTGAAGAGCAAACAGAAACCACTACTGCCCCGAAGGGGGTCAAGGCTAGCTGCGTCACGGGCACCCACGTCTCCATGAGCCGTGCCACAGGTGTGAGGACAGCAGAGGAGCTGGAGGAGGGCGAGGCTGAGACCCGGGGCGTTTTCTCACCCACGTGTCCACCTTCTGCTTTCAGAGACATGATATCTTGGAAAACAACGGGTGGTTCCTAGGAAGGGGGGGGGGGCGTTCCCAGGACATGGCACTTCCGTTTGGGGTGCCGAGCCGGAAGCAAGCGGTGACAGAGCAATGACGACAGCACAGGAGCAACTCGAGGGTCGGCGTGCCAGTCCCTCTGCGGACGAATGGGTGTAGGTTTGCCTCTATCGTCATCTGTCGGGTCACCAGGGTTCATTACCCAAAGCCTTTTCCAGAAACGCTATGAAAGCAATTACACTGCTCCCTCACCCTCTCGCCTGCCCGCCACCAACAGAACAGCACGTTCCATGTTTCCAGTCGCCTCGTGCGCCTCCAGGGGCCTTTCCTCCCCGCCTGCTCTCCGTCTGCTGAGTCTCACGCTTGACGGTGTCTGTGTGTAGGTCCTTCCGGGGTTTGCGATTTCAGTTACAGGACCCTGACTTCCACGCGTGGGCTTTCTCTTTGTTCCTTTTCCAACTCTTACTGCGGTTGCGAGTCTCCCTTTAATCTCCTTAAGTTTAAAGCCATGTTCTTAGGCTCCCTCCAGTGGGCTCGTTTGGTCCAGTTGGTGCCGATTCTGCCTGTGGGACCTGCAGCCGCCCCCATGGAGCCGACCTCTCCGCAGGGGCTGGTTTCTGGGCATGTGCTCCGCCGGAGCAAGACGACGAGGCCTAGTCCCGCAGGCCACCTGCTTTCCCCCCAGCAGGCCCGGACACATGGCATGCGTCCTGGGTTCTCCAGGCCTGGCGGGCAGTTGCTCTCATCTCCTGTTCAGACGCTACAGCTGCGGAGCCTTCGGTGGGATGGCAGGAAAGGCGCCAAAACGCAGGCGCAGAGGTGCTTCCTGGAGCCCTGCCGCCTCCCTGCCTGGCACCCCACCGGAAGCAGGGGGTGGGGGGGAAGAGGGGTCTGTCTTCAACCTGCTTTCACTGCCCAGCACAGGGGGTGAAGAGGGCCCATGCACCAAGACACCACCTTCCACCCATTGGGGACTTCCCTTCTGAGGAGGCAGGAGAGGGCCAGGATCCCCTCAAAACCTCCCATGACCACCTGGGACTGGCCCCTCCTGTAGAACCCAGATGGGGCTGGGGTGCTGGTCAAAGATAACTATAAAGGCAAGGGGGGGCCTCATAGGCCTCGGTTGGTCTTCAGGGCTGTGGGGCCAGCTGTCCTTCACACACAGAATCGGGGTTCCTCGGCGAGGGGGCGAACACTATGGGAGACAGGCGTCTTCATCTGAGAGGTGGGGTTCCGTACCCACCGGCTTTCTTCTTTGCTTCCAGACTCACGTCTCTTGACTTCACACCCCTGTGACACAGGGTACACTCGGGCACCCCACGACAATGCTCACAGCGGTGGCCGTGCCCGCTGCTGCTTAGGGAACTGAAATGTGAGCTGGGTTTCCTAGCATTTCCCACCCTTAAAAGGACATTTGAAGAATTTTTATAGTAGTGAAATTCATCTGAAATTGATTTTTTATGCTTGTGCTAAAGACCTCAACCTCTGCTTTACTCTGTGGTTCTCCTTTTTAACTCTTTCTCTATTGGCATTAGATTACTGTTCATGGGTGACATGTAATTAAGCAACTTTGATTCTGAAGCCAGGATTTATGATACTACATTTAAAACGAATGACATTAAACACACACATAAAACCAGATTTTTAAAGCCATGACACAAATTTCCATTTCTACAATAAAATGAAATTTATTCTCTGCCCTGCCCTCTCCTCCAACCTCTCCTGGCTCGTCCCTGAGAGAGCTGTGGTGTGATGGCTCTGGGAGTCGCTGACGACCACTCGGATCACAGAGGAGGCCCTTCGGCTACCCCATCCCTCAGCCCTGAAACCCCGGCCATGAGGGGCCCCGAGGCCCACACTTGCTTAAACCCCACGTCCAAGTCTCCCTGGGGAGCCAGGCAGCTCCCCCACCAGGGGCATGCAAACACCACGGCCACCGATGGTCCAGCTGCCAACGTCGACGACAGGGGGAGCAAGAGGCGGTGTAAACTTGAACTGGGCCCCCACTACTCCCCTTCTGGGTGGTCGTAGGTATGCTGCTTAAATTGGAAGTCGGTTTTAATGGACATCCTAAGACCTTCCTATCTGGGCCTCAAATTAATGTCAGAACCTCAACAAGCCCACAGAGGACTTCACGGCTGTATTTTAAACACCATCAAAAACACAGAGACATTTTTATGTAAATTGCCACCTCCTCCCCATGGAAGGTACATGTGATCAGAACTGTATATTTTTTCTTTTTAAAAATAATTGATTCTTAAAAATACATCAGCAACAATAAAACATTTTTAAAAGACAATTTAAATAGTATACTTGGCAGACGAGAATGCCTTAAAAAAGTCTATTTACTTTCTCCCTTAAGTGTTCAAATTATGAAAAGAAAAACTGTATTTTAGCAACACTTTAACATATCATTAAAAATCTCCACTATTTGACAGATGAAGATAAAAACACCCCAAAACTATAGATGAATTATCAAGTCCCTAATGGTTGCAAAAACAATTATAGGATGCAGGGCAATCTAGTTAAATTTTATTCAAAAGCTTACTACACTTGTGTTTTCTTTTATTTTTCTATCAAGAAACCCATGAGGCTTAAGCACAATTCATTATGTATGAGACCCCACTTGCGGTGCCTGACTGTTGATTAATAGCAAAGTTTGCTGTATGTACATTTGCAACATTAGATGCATACAATATGCTAACTTATTCTTTCACTGAAACTAATTATTTACAAAAATGACTACTTGAGACTACAATTTATTAAATGCATGCATCCAGTCTCAGCTCGGCCCCCAAAGACAGCCCGGAATGAAGATCTTTTACTCGATGTGACAACTTGTAGAAATGCAGTTATTAATATTGTAAATGTGGCAAATAAAGAGTTCAAACAGCCTCATGTCCACGCTGCCGTTGCTCTTCTCCACTGAAGCAGCGAACAAAGCAGCGTTTCAACGTCTCCCACATGTGTGAGAGGCACATTCCTCTTTCCTGGCATAATTTAGCTTCTTATAAATAACATGCTTAGACATTAGGAATAAGTAGCTTAAAGAAGGAGCAAACATAAAACAGGAATAAGAAGTCCTAATCAAATTGCTGTGTAAGTCGATTTATTACAATTCTGTCAATAATTAGTTCACTTCTTGAAAAATAGCTGTAGAAATAAAACTTTTAAGGAATCATTCCATCACTCTAATCAAATTATGTATATTCCCCCAAGGGTACCCCCCACCCCCTATCCCAGGATCTCTGAGGTTAGAAACTTGGTATGATTCAATAATTCTCTTCCCCACTCCCAGAAAAGAAGGGACACATTCGTTCAAAATAAGAATTACAAATATCTCATAGTGGGTAGAGATTTCAAATGGGGCATCTGGTCGACCACAACTGTCTTTCAGGCTAACTCTCTAATGTACATGGTCCAAAGTGGAAGCCACCTGCTCTGAGCACCCTCCTCCACAGTCTGCAGCTGCCCCTTCTCATGTCCTTGGAGCCTCTGTGCGGCCTTGCTCCGTGCTGCTGAGGGTGTGTGCTATTGCAGGCGTGGGGTGGCGATGGGGGGACAGAGAGGGACAGACCCTTTCCTTCACATGCCAAGATCAGGAAAATCAATGTCTGTGCCCCAAAGGCAGGACAATCGTGTAGAAGGTCATTACACGCTACCAATTTCCCTGTGCCATTCAAATTTTGCAAGGACACCCAAGAAGAAGAGCACATGGGTTTTAAACAAGGGCCTGCTCTGGGACATATAATTGTAGGGACCCTAGAAGGACTGAAACATCAGAGAGAGGGGCTTTGCTTTCTACAACGAACAAGTGGTAAGAGAAAAAGTAAGTAGAACCAGAACGGGAAAATCTCGGGGCATGCAGTTAAGGTGGGTAAAAGATGGTTGGTTTCCTACCACCCAATTTACTATCCTGACTCTCAATAACACAGCTACTCTGAATAACACAGAAAGTCTCACTGTCACCCCTCCATGGCACTTTGGAAAGGTGGGGGCCAATGAGTAACACTGAGGATCAACTACATGAAAACAACTCAATGTAAACCTTGTATAAAATTTCATAGCTGCCATTTATTGAGTGCCCAGTGTGTGCCAGCCTTATAACTGAAAATATGTTCTATATTCTTTCCTCCCAATAACCCCTGAGGGAGGTATTATTATCTCTAAGTTCTAGCAGAGGTCAGAGGTTACAGAATAATAACCAATGCACAGGGAGGCACAGGATCTGCACAGAAGTCTCAATCCCAAGGCCTTACTCTCCAGCCCATCTCCATGAACAGAAGACTCTTGCTCATCTTTTTTTAAATGGAAACAAGTGGTCACCCCTTCTCATGAAAAGTGCATACGGCCACATGACCTAGTCTTTCTTCTTTAAATCCTCACCTGAGGATATGTTTCTACTGACTTAAAAAAATATATATATATATTTTTAATTGATTTTAGAGAGGAAGAGAGAGAGAATGAGAGATAGAAACATCAATGATGAGAGAGCCTAGGCATGTGCCCTGACTGAGAATTGAACCATGACCTGCATGGGCTCTTTTGATATTTAGAGGGAGGGAGGGAGGGAAGGAATGAGAGAGGCAAGGAGGGAGAGATCTATGTGAAAGACAAATGTAGATCAGTTTTCTCTCCTAAGTGCTACAACCTTGGATCGAATCCACAACCTCTGCGGTGTATGGGATGATCCTACAATCAACTGAGCCACCAGACAGGGCACATGCTCTATTTTTGAAAGCATATATCCAATACAGCATTTGGATCTATTCTCTTCTATGTTTAGGTGACTTCGGTCAACTTTCCCTAATACTCAAGATGACAATCTAGGACCACTGCCTTATTCTCCAAAGACAATGGAATTTGATCTCCGTTACATTCTAGAAGCTTCCAGAAAGAGAGATGAGGTGCCCCCACTCTAGGGTTTTTAGGCTCGCAGAGAATGGTCCACTGGGCATCACTGCTCCACACCCTCTATGGGAGGCCATGCTTCTACTTAAATGCCTCCATGACCAGTCCACACAGCCTAGTGTTTCTTTATACAAGTGGGAGGACTAGGTCTTAGAACGTCCCAGGGCCCATCCTCTTCCCCATCTTCGACCCTCTGGAAGCTGAGCCCGGCGTGCTGAAGGGCAGAGCTCGGTCTAGGTGTCTGGTCAACCCGCAGGGCGGGCCCCACGCTTAGGCAGGTGCGGGCCTGGGCTACATCAGGAAGTCAGATATGGGCTCCCACGAGGGCTGCTCTGGTAACTGAATGGAGAGCCAACGCAGTGTCACCGAGCTGGCCCCGAACCCGAAAGCCGGCCCCGGGGTCCCGTGTGGCACGGCAGGGTGCCCGGTGCCTGCCGAGCGAATGAGTAGACGAGAGGCACTGGTGGTAACAGGGCCCGCAGCTGCACAGTGAAAACACCTGTATTTCAGATTTCATTTTTCCAGTGAATAATTTGCTGAAAACCGTTCCCTGGGGGAAGAAAGCCCACAAAGATTTTCTAAACAGGGAAAGCAACGTTTCTCAGCCTCTCCCGGTTTGGCAGGCGATGCCGCGCCACGGGGTTTCTGAGGTCTGGGAAGGGGCGTCGCTCCAATCCCGTGCCTCGGATAGGGCCCTCGGGCAAAGCCTGGAAGGCCTTCCCACGTGCAGACGCAAGGCTTGGTGGCTTTCCTTCCTGCTGTCTAATCCGACTGCTGGTACATGAGAGGAAACAGAAGAAACCCCCAAACAAACAGCAAATGCTTGAGCCTGACCTTCCTGCTCTGACGGGGCTAAGTCTATGGAATGCAGAGGCTGCACACAGGTTAGCCCGGGGCCTCCCATGGCACCCTCCTCCTTCCTCCTTCAGGTTCCCCTGCCTTCCAAGGGGGGCCTGGGTGCTTCACAGAGGAGGGGGGAGGTCTCGGGGGGGAGCACCCCTCAACCGCCACCTGTGACACGTGGAGGGCACCAGCGGACTCCTGCGGGCGCTGCTTCTGACGGAGACCACGAGAAGGAAGCCCCCTCCATGCCCAGTGAAGCTCTGGGCTGTGTGCTGAGCGAAGGGGCAGAACATGCCAGATGTCAAACTCTGGGCAGGGGGGCCTGGGCCCACCTGAGCCAAGAACGCCCGCCTCTCCCCAGCCCTTCCCACAGTCACGCCGTCTCCCGTGCCGAGCAGCTTCTCACTTGCCGTCTTCATTCCGGAACGTTCTACCTGCTTCGAGCCCACACAGCGAGAAAGAACATTTTGGTACGGGGCGAAAACATCCCCGCCCCCTAATGTACTTTACGACATTGCTCCCTGCACAACTTCGAGACAGCTTCGCTAAGATGCGAGCCAGAAAAAAAATTACTTCTCATCTTAGCAAGGGAATATATCCTAATTTCAATGTTAAAATAGTAACGATTTTCTGAAGACACTGCTGCTTTTCTTTTAAAGGTATATAATACGTGAGGACTGACCCCATTAACTTGTGGACTGGGCTCATTAATAAATAACCCTGCCACTAAATTACCTGTCTTGTAAATTGGTTTGTACAATTCTAAATAAATAATAGATACTCCCTATTACCAAACATGATGGCGTTCTTAAAGAAAAGCACGGCGGCGTCGGGTGTGAGGCAACACCGAGGCTTCACCGGGAAGGCCTTTCGGAGGCTCGGCCCGCAGAGGGCCCGCTCCCGGGCCAGCTGGAACGCGTTAGCGGGTGAGCGTAGCTGCAAACCCTGCATTTAATATCAGACAAGTATACTGACTCCGCGTTAGTGGCCAAAAAAATCTTAAGCAACTATTAAATGGACAGTTAATGTAACTGTATTTTAAAACACTGAGGTCATATTTAATTTTGAATGGAAACTCTTAAAATGTGCTTTCTGGCGAGGATGTGGGGCCATAAAACAACGCTGACTACAGAACAACACTGCGACGTTATTAAAATCAATCTTTTTTCCAGAGCACTCGTATTTGCAAGAAGTGGATTACAAGCAGCAGAAAACATTTTTACTCTTCAACAAGGCTGTCACTGCCAGCCCAAACCCCGCTTTCCAATCTGGAGGGTGACGGCACCCGCAGGCCAGGACGATGCCCCGCCCACCTGCCCGGCCTCCCGTGAGCTGGCGCTCTCCCAGCATCTAGTCCTCCATCCTGGGCACTCCCAAGTAGCAAAGCCCGAGGTCTTCCAATCCCAAGTCCACCAGCAAAGAGCACCATTACTTCAACGGGGTTGGGGGGTGGAGGTGTATCTAACAAGACTGAGCAGAGGCAGGTAGAGGGGAGGAGGAAGGACGGGGCAGGAAACGCTAGCAGAAAGCCAGCCCGTTCAAGTCCCCTTCAGGAAGCCCGACTTCTCCTTGAAGCGGGTGGAAAGTCTGATTTTACATGCCTTTCTCTGCCCTTAGAAAATCAATGCCGCCCTCTGGGAGGCTGCCACACTCACTGGACCGTAAGCTCCCAGCCTGGACCGGATCCCGGCCCTCCCGGGGGACAGAGAGGGGATGGCACAGGGCTTCGCAGCGAAGACAGGGCAGTGTGTATTACAGGTGCCCCTGGCAGCCAGGACAGCGAGAGGACTTCTCAGAGCCGAGGCCTGGTGGGACCCCTGAATCCCGGCACCCTGAACTTGAGAGGGGCAGAGGGGGGGGAAGACAAGAGACCCCACTGACAAGGGGTCTGCTGGGAGCTTGGAGGTGCCTGTTGGCCGTCTTCTCCCTGTGCCTACGCAGGGTCCCCAGTCCCTGGGTGCAGGCCTTAGGGCCGCCTTCCTCTGCCCAGCCACAGCCATTAATGCTCCGGGGACTCTCCTCTCTGGTCCCAGACCTCTAGCCCAGGGGTGGGGAACGTCCAGCCCGCGGGCCATATAAGGCCGTGAAATCATTTGGTCCGGCCCTGCCCAGGCGTTAGGGGTGCGTTAACTGTTGGACCAAACAGGGCAGGCTAGTTTTTAAGCTGATGGTTTTGCATGGCCCACGAATGATGTTATAAATGTCCACAAGGCCCTTGGCAGAGAAAAGGTTCCCACCCTGCTCTAGCCCCTCCCAGACGGGGCCTTCCCGGAGCCCACACATCCCTCACCACCGGTGACCGCGCGCCCGCAGCGGCCCCAGAGCCCTCAGCGAGCTCCAGCCCCACTCGATTTTTCCCAGGCTTCCACCTGCTCCCTGAGTAATTCTGGGATTCTTTAAAAAGACAAAGATTCTCCGATGTGCAAGCAAATTCTAGTTTGAGAAACAACTCAAAAAGGGGAAGTCTTCTATAACGCGTACGAAAATCGTTCAGTTGTCAATCTGTGTCACAGAAGCAGCGTTTTACCTGTGTAAACAGTGAGAGGTTTATTCTTAAAGGTCCTCATTGCAATGAAAACACAATGTAAAAATCCCTGAGAACTCAGGCATCCCTGGAAACGGGCTCGCCTCAGGAGCAAGTGCAAGGTCAGGGCGGGGCTCTGTCTGTGTGCGTCTGAACACCCCCCCCCCCCGCCCCTTCTGCTTGTCCCAGGTCTGTGGGCATGAACTCAGAGACCACAGGACAGATGCAGGCACCGAAATCACCCAAAACCAGCACCCACAGGCGGCCTCGCTCGCCACTGACGTGAAATACTGCGCTGGGAACACGCGTATTCTGGGGAGAGGGGTCCTGGCAGGGGGAGCAGACCTGACCACTCCCAGCCTGACCGAGCGCTCAGCCGGGACCCTGGTCCATCCTCCCAACGGGAACGGCCCTCTGCCCGGTGCCCATGTCCCAAAAGGGCTGGAAAACGACTCAGAAAACGGACCAAAGAGCAGAGAAGAGGGCGGAGGCAGGCGCAACATGCCCTCCACCCTGCGGCTCCCTTCTGTCCACGTTGCTCAGGATGAACCAGAGTCAGACTTGGACACAAACACCCAACGCTCGAGCCCCCGTCCTCGCGTGGGCCCCACGTCCGCCTCACGGCCGGTTTATTGAAACCCAACATCTTCCCGCTGATCACCACGGAGGGGATTCCACACGTTAACTCCTGTTCCAAGGACCAGGCCAGCAAGTCCCGCAGCAGCGGGGCCGGGTGGGCTCCCAGGCTCCGGAAACGGCCCCGCCTGCCATTGTTTTTAACGACTTCATAGGAAAACGGTGACATAAAACATATATATTAGGGATGTTGAACATTTTAAGAAACAAAGGATAAAAAAAGAAATGTCCCCCCCCCCCCCCCCCCGAAAGAACAAAAACCTTTGCGATACCAGACAGGGGTACTCCGAATCGCAAGGAAAGTGGGTGCTCCCGGACTTTCAAGGCGGCCTTGCCTCAAGGACGGACAGGGCAGGCTTCCTCCTGGCTGTACCCAGTGTGTGTGTGTGGGGGGGTATCAATTCCCTTCAGGGTGTGAGTGCCTGCCCAGCATCCACGACTCGTGGCCTCCTGCACCAATTGCCGGGGGGATGGAAGGATGACTAAAATGCAGGCCACCCTGGAGTAGCCCACAATGTCCTCCATCCGCTCTGGACGGGAGGCCACCCCCTCGGACAGCTACCTGTGCACTGATGCGTTCGTGCTCGGGGCAGGTGCTCAGGGAGACCCCCGGCCCTGCCCAGACTCCTTCTCAGAAGGTGCCCACATCGGCCTGGATGCCAGAGCACCAGCTCTGCCTTCCTCCCTTCTCCCTCGGGTCCCAGCTTCACCCTCCAAACTCACGCCTCCGTTTCCTGACCTGCCACTCGCTCAGGCACAGGGAAAACACGGCCCGGCACAGACAGTCCCTAAACTCCAAAGCAAAGGCCAGGCCGCCACCGGTGCCCTTTCTCAGTCATGGAGACTCATCCTCCAGGTCCGCCTGGCTGGCACCGTGGGGCCCAGGTGAGAGGCGGAGACCCTGGACAGACGGGCATTTCCTCCCGGCTGCTGCGGCGGAATGGAGCCAGTTTCCTGTGGCAAAGCCCTGGCCCCTGACAGAGGAGGACAAGGACCGAGCGACACGGAGAGGGGGCCCTCCTGGTCTCCCCGGGACACCCTGCACGGGAGCGCCTCTGTCCTGATGACCGGCATTTCCCCTGGATCGGGACCAGCAGGAGCTGTCGCCACACGCGCCACCCACCTGCTTTCATTCATAGGTTCAATCAGATGCTTGCAAACAAGAAAGGAGATTGAAGACACACCGATGTCCTTGGAACGGCGTCCAAGGAGGTGAGGAGGAGAGCGGCAGGAACCGAAAGCTGGCCCACCTCCCACACAGGCCCAACCAACCCCCCTGGCCTGCCCGCCCCTCCGTCTGCCCCCGTGACGCCGGAGGATTACCGTCCCCTCCCAAAGCGTGTTCCAGGCGGCAACACCTTCCACCCCACCGCTACAACAATCGAGATGCAGCCGAGGGGTGGGCATTGGCGGGAACGCGCCCCTTCCCCACGAGGTGAAGTGGCTCAGAGAGCTGTCACTAACACCAAGGGGTTTATTAATAGGCAGAAATTAATTGTATGTAGACTGAATTAATGAGATGGAAAAACATGCATATTTCAGCGAACGCAGAGGGGACGGGCTCGGCCGCGGCGTCAGTAATGAAGTGTCTGGGCCCCGGGACGGCGCGGAGCCGCTCAGCCGGCCGCCGTTCTTTTGTGATCGCGGGGGCTGGAGGTACCATTAAAAAAATACACTGTGAAATGTAAACACCACCCAACTGTTTTGAGCGCAAAGTTGACCCCCGATGCGTCTTCTGCAGAGTGCCATCTACAGATTTATAAATAAATGATTAGATGTAAATTCTCCGAGGATTTTCCTTTTCCACAGCAATTACAGCCGCGGATTATTACCATTGGGGGTGGGGGGGGCGGTTTCCCGGGGAAAGTGCCTGACGGGCAGGCACCACTCAGGCCGTGCTCACGGCGGAGTCACCAGGGCCAGCCCGATGTCAGTGTGCGCTGCCGGCACTGTCACTGGCCAGGCCCCCAGGCACCGCCGCCACACGTCCTCGAGTTAAAGCGCGCGGCCGTCACTGACCCACCGGACGGAGAAAAGGGTGACGTTTCCAGTGGGATCGAGGTCAGGAAGAAGCCTTCCGAGTTTCCCGTCCGCACGTTGGTGAGAGGTTGTCGCGTCGGGACGCCGAACGCTCCCCCGCGCATCTTCTCTCTGGCTCGTTGGGAGCCATGTGTTAAGTCATGAAAACACGAGGTAGTGAGGCTAACCAAAAGAGCACGTGACACACACGAGCAGTACCCGCCTGGCTTTGTCCCGAAAGTGTCCACTGCGGCGTGGCGCCCACCCTGCCCGCCTGTGTAAACACATGTGAGTTGTTCCCCGTTTGGGGCCGTTATACATCAGCGGCTGTGAATGCTGGGGTGCACTCTTATGTGGACACACGTTTCCATGTTCTAGGCCAGTGGTCGGCAAACTTATTAGTCCACAGAGCCAAATACCAACAGGACAACGATTGGCATTTCTTTGGAGAGCCCAATTTTTTACACTTAAACTTCTTCTAACGCCACTTCTTCGAAACAGACTCGCCCAGGCCGTGGTATTTTGTGGAAGAGCCACACTCAAGGGGCCAAAGAGCCGCAGGTGGCTCGCGAGCTGCAGTTTGCCGACCACTGTTCTAGGCTATGTGACCAGGAGTGCTGTGGGCCACCTGGGAACTGACTTCCTGAAATAAGGCCTTCAGAGGCACCAGTTAATCCTGCTCTTCCATGTCCCCCCAAAGCAAAAGGACACTCTGCGGGCCCAGTGTGTGCCGCATAGAACGCACTCTCCATCCTTAAGAAGGACCGCACACAAGGTCATTTCACCTCCGTAATCTTCATTTAATGTGTGCATCTGTTTGCATATTTACCAAGAAATTCCCCGAGAGGTAGAAAATCTCATTTCCTCATGTGCTGCTCAACAGTCATTCTTAATGGTTTCTTTTATTTAAAAGGGTCAATTCATCAATTTAAAAGTGATTAGAACTATCCAATGGTTATTTTCTATTAAAGAGACTCGAATTCCAGCTGCAGTCAATGCACAGTGCACAGCCCGGAGTGGTCCACACCCTGGCAAGCCACTTCCTGTGGATTCCAGCCACATCCACACCCACCGCCATGGGTCATGTGCTGAAGGGACACGCCACAGAAGGACACCTCCCTGTAAGCACGGCTTAGGCAGGAAGCCAGGTGAGGCTTGCTCTACCTTGTCAAGGCCATCCTCCGAGCTGGGAAATACTCTCAGTGTCCCTCCCTCCCCCGGTCCCGGCCCCCCCACCCCCCATCCCAGAGATTGCCTCCACAACACCTCTCTGTACTTACATCTCAAGAAAGGGACTAATGGCGAAAGGCCCCCAACGCTGAACTTGGCCAACCACTGCTGATGGAGCTGGTTTATGTCTGTGGGCTGGAGTAGGGACCACTCTGATGGGGAAGAAAAGAGAGGGCATGCTTTCTCCCTAAAATCCAGAGATGACGTGTTGCCTGCTCTCATCGCCTTTAACGTTACACAGGCGAGGTCAGCCATCACAATTACCGAACAAAGTAAGTTTAAAACAATGGCCTGAGGATACACAGGAAACCCGAAATGTCCTATCCTTTAAAAATTTTCTTATAAAGAAAACTATAATCCAAGACACTTTCAGCAGTCCATTCCAACAAACATTTAAGGAAGCGTTGCTAATGGAAAAACATGCCATTTACAATGGGTCACATATATTTCAACAGATCTAGCACTAGATCCAACAAAATGTACGCAAGACCTCTGGGCAGAAAACCATAAATCATTGCTGAGAAAAATTAAGACAGCCTCAGTAAGAGAAGAAATGAGCTCACAGATTTGATAACTGAGACTTATAAAGATGTCAGTTCTCCTTGAGCCAATCCAGAGTCAACCCAATGTCAACTCAAAGAGGAAAAGCTGGGTAGCTCAGCTGGCAGGGTAGCTCGGCTGGTTAGAGCATCATCCGGATACGCCAAGTTTGCAGGGTCGATCCTCGGTCAGGTCACATACAAGAACCAACCAATGAAGCATCAGGAAGTAGAACAACAACAACAAAAAATCAATGTTTCTCTCTCTCCCACCCCCACCCCCATCCTCTCTCTCTAAAATAAAGATAAAAAGATAGCTTTTAAGAAAATACTTTGGAATGAAACAAAACTGATTGCAAAATGGAGATGCTGATAGAAATGTCTTGGTCAAGAATCACCAAGAAGCACTTTCTCTACCAGATACCAGGTGTGTTCGCTCTCTATATAAAAGCCTAAGCAACTGAATGACCAAATGACTGGTCGACAAGTTGCTATGACGAGCACTGACCACCAGGGGGCAGACGCTCACGCAGGAGCTGCCCCTGGTGGTCAGTGGGCTCCCACGGCGGGAGCGCCGCTCAGGTGACCAAGGCGCATGGGGTCTGTGTCACAGCCAGTTACGGTGAGCGTGGTCAGTAGGCTGTGGTTGGACCCAGATTGTTGCTCTCTCATGTAGAACTACCGTGTACCTGCGGCTGATTTTGTTGGCTACCACTGTATAGTGAACATGTAGATGCTGGGCTCACGGCTGGCGAGCACAGCTGTGGCGGCCCGAGCCTCTCCCGCCTCTGCAGCGGCGCTACCAGATTGCCGGAGGGCACAGTCCAGGCCGATGGACCTCACCGGAGCACGGATCCCTGTACCGCGCCTCTCATAAAGCTATAATAGCGAAGACAGTGAGGTTTGGTGAAAAGACAGTCCTACAGAAAATAACATGGACAAGGGGACTCCGATTCCCTCGTGTGAGGAGGGCTTCTCAGTGAAGGAACAGACACTCCCTAGACACGGTCTACGCGTTCACTATACAGTGGTATCCAAAAAAATCAGCCACAGGTACACGGTAGCTCTACACGAGAGAGCAACAATCTGGGTCCAACCACAGCCTACGGACCACGCTCACTGCAGCCGGCTGTGACACAGACCCCACGCGCCTCCCAGAGCCCGAAGCACGGCCAGCCTCCGATCCAGAAGGTGCTGCTGCAGAATATCTCCGTTATCTGCCAGACGACACGCACGCTCTTCTCCCTCCCTTCCCCACCGGAAGTACATTTTTTCAATTATACTTAAAAAAAAAAAGGTGTAGTCTGCTCCATATTAAGCCATCTGCTGAGCTACGTGTATCAAGAGAAGAGCTGGCCTGGGAAGGAACACGAGCTGGGGGCGCCGGGTGGAGCCACGTGCAGACCCACGCAGTGAGGTCCCCAGGAGAAGCACGTGGCCGGTTCCGTGAGGGGCGGAAAATAGAGAGTGTGGGGATGGCGTGGGAAGGCCGCCGGTCAGATCAGACAAAGCCATGGAGAGAGGGAGCGTGTGACGGCGGAGCCATGAAGCGCCATGAGAAAAGCTGATGGCTGCCGCAGCCTCGCAGCAGCCGCGATGGTGCAGGGCAGGACTGCGAACGCAGAGGCTCCAATAAAAGGACGCTGGAGTGGACCACATAAAAATTTAAAGCGCCAGCCTGCCAACGGCACCTTCAGAGACCAGGATAAAATATTTATAACTTAGACAAATGACTAATGGCCATACCTTAGGAAAAGTTACTAAAGCTCAAAATAAACAGACACACAACGGGGTTAGGGGAAGAGCAGGCTTCGCCACACCAAAGGAGAAAAAAAACAATTGGCTAATAAATATTAAAAAAAAACACAACAAAAAAACATGCATGGCCTCAACAGTTACCAAGGAAACTTCACTTTTTGGGAAAATAAAAAGCCATTTAAAAAATGCCATGTTGCCCAGGTGTGGCTCAGTGGATATAGAGTGTCGGCCTGAGGACTGAAGGGTCCCAGGTTCGATTTGGTCAAGGGCATGTACCTTGGTTGCAGGCACATCCCCAGTAGGGGGCGTGCAGGAGGCAGCTGATGGATGTTTCTAACCCTCTATCCCCCTCCCTTCCTCTCTGTAAAAAAAAAGTCAGTAAAAAATATATTTAAAAAACATAAAAATAAAAAAATAAATTAAAATGCCATGCTGTCCTGGATGGGTTGCTCAGTTGGTGGAGGGCAGGCCCATACACCAAAAGGTTGCTGGTTTGGTTCCCGGTCAGGGCACATACCTGGGTTATGGGTCTGATTCTCCGTCTGTTAACATGAGAACACTTTCTCTGTAGTTTCATATTGTTTGAAAACAGCTTTCCTGGCAGCTACTCGAGGAATGTCTTAGGGCTAAACACGCTCTTCGAAATCCCACACCCCATTCAACGGTGCATCAACCATGCTGGTGGCCGCGGGGCTCACGTGCAGGGTATGCCTCCCAGTCCCCTTCTCGTGAACAAGTGTCACCCTTCGCGCTCTTGGGAGACCTCAATCAAGACCTTGCTCTAGCCAATTTGGCTCAGTGGGTAGAGCGTCAGCCTGGGGACTGAGGGTCCCAGGTTCGATTCCAGTCAGGGGCACATACCTTGGTTGCAGGCTCCTCCCCGGCCTGGGGCCTGGTCAGGGTGCATGCAGGAGGCAAGCAATTGATGTGTCTCTCTCACATGGATGTTTCTCTCTCTCTGTGTCTCTCCTGCTCCCATTCTCTCTAAAAATCAATGAATAAATATCCTCGGGATTAAAAAAAAAAAAAAGACCCTCATGCCGCTGACACAGGGCAGGAGCTGCTGCAGGTCAGTGTTTGGAAACAGAGCAGGCCCTGGACAGGTGCACCCGGTCCTCGGCAGCGAGCGCCTCACCTCGAGGAAGCTGAGGACGGCCGCTGTCACAACCGCATGACCCAGGCATATGCGTGAACAGCAAGTGGCGCCCAGGCTGCAATGGAGCCAAGGTTTCTGGGGGTGCGAGCCGCACCTGGAACACGGGGCTCAGATGCTGCAGCTCCTGGCCTGTGGGGACACGGTCAGCACTGGGGTCCAGCGAGGGGATGGCGTGTGCGAGGGAGGTGCGCACAGGCCTCAGGCCGTCTGTGCACAGGTTGGGCCTCGGCATGCCCATCCTGCGAATGCCCGATGACAGGGAAATGTGGAATTAATGTCATCTCACCGCACCGAGCTGACTTTCTGGAACGAGAATTTCTTCCAGGACACGTCAAGCCACTGAGAACCTCCGGTGGATCCGGCGAGGTCCTGCTTTTAAAGGCGGGCTGGGCTTGCACTCCCAAAGCAGGTGTCGCTATCTGGGGCTGAGAGACCTCCCTGATGGGGACGACACAGACTTTCCAGGCAAGAGCTTTCAACGTGGGGTAAGGAGCCTCCTGAGTTAGAGTCAAGCCCGCCTCTAAGGACGCTGGCGAGCCAAACCGGCCTGTGCCAGCCTGTGTGCCAGGGTCACGGTCACCCAGCGTTGGGGTGCTGCTCTTGACACGTGCTGTGAGGTACCAGGGACAGCTGCTCACTGCTGTCAATCACAAGGCCATGTTGCTCACATGGTGGCCCTCCTCCCCAGGTCTCCAGTGGCGTCACCGGTCTGCAGAGAGCCAGGAGCCCAGCCTGCATTTGGCTCCTTAGCTGGCATTCACGGGAGGAAGGGAACACACACAAATAGTCGAAAGAAAGGAAGGAAGGAAGGAAGGAAGGAAGGAAGGAAGGAAGGAAGGAAGGAAGGAAGAAAGAAAGGAAAGAAAGAAAGAAAGAAAGAAAGAAAGAAAGAAAGAAAGAAAGAAAGAAAGAAAGAAAGAAAGAAAGAAAGAGGGAGGGAGGGAGGGAGGGAGGGAGGGAGGGAGGGAGGGAGGGAGGGAGGGAGGAAAGGAAGGAAGGAAGGAAGGAAGGAAGGAAGGAAGGAAGGAAGGAAGGAAGGAAGGAAGGAAGGAAAGAAAGAAAGAAAGAAAGAAAGAAAGAAAGAAAGAAAGAAAGAAAGAAAGAAAGAAAGAAAGAAAAGCTACCACCAAACAGTGCAAACAGGGAGGTCACTGGAGGTAGTGAGACCCCCAGAGACTGATGATCGTCAGGGGCTGGAGGAGAGCCCACCCATCTGAGCACCACGATAAGTACACATCCACAGGAGTGTTCTGAGCCAAAGGAAACAGTGAGGAGGTGCCAGCCAGGGGAAGGCTGGCCATGGCTGTGCATCCAAGGTGGGGGCTTGTCACTCAGAGGGTGGGGAACCCCCGTTCTCAGGGTCTCCGGGCAGGGAGGGCACACTGCTCCGTGTCACAGGAAGACTCCTAAGGCACAAGGACCCATTGGGCCTTGCTGGGCTCCCCTGCCTCCCTTGCGGACAGCTGGCCGGTCCTCTCCCCAGCACACCCGCCTCTCCCTGGACCTCAAAGGTCTTTGCCTTAGTGGGGCCCCCGATCACCCCATCTGAGGGACAACCCATCCTCTGAAGGACAACCCATCTGAGGGACACCCCATCCTGGGCACTCGTCCATCTCTCATTCCTGGTTCTGCAGGACACGCCTCAGCACCCGATAACACAGTTAATGTATGTTACATCCATCTACCTTGCTCCTGCCTGACCCATCTCAAATTACTTGCCAATAAATGGACCATAGAGGGGCAATTCCTGAATTTTCAGTGGAATGCGCCAGGTGGGTAGGAATAGTGACCCACCTCACTCCTAGGGTCAGGAATATGTCCACGAATGAGATGGGGTTTGTGCTCTGTGGGACCCTTTTAGTCACTTAGAACTTGGCATTAGAGACCAATCCCTAACCTAGTTCCCCGAGTCCGTCCAGCTCCGGGAACTCAGTCAGCGTCAGGTCATCGGGAAAAGGACTCGGATGAAGATGTTCTGGGCTCGTCAGCAGCCTGTGCTCATGCTGTTTCTGTGGGACAGGAGGCGGGATTTTCCACGGGTCTGAGCATTCTAGAAAGCCCTCCCCAGAAAGGTGACACTGACCACTGTCCCACCTCAAGGTGGCAGTGTCCTGGCTGGCGCTGGGAAGGCAGGGCCTACGGCTCCATGGTGTTGGTCCCAGGGACCGGTGCTCATGGCTGTGTCCATATCGTGGGGATGCTGCACAGACTAGAACACAGAACACCGTGGCCCAGGGTCCTGCTCCGTGTGCAATCCATGACATTCCATGTAAGGTGGCGGAGCGACTTGAGTCCAAAGGAGACGCCAGCAGGGGCACCTGGCACACACTGCCTTGATCTCCCCTTGACTTTTTATCTGGGTTCCCTGAAAGCAAGGGCTGCTTCTGTGATGCGACCGGTACAGGGCTGGTCTTGGAGGACTGACCCCGTGATGTGACCTCAGCGGCAGGCACCTGTGCCCAGCCTGCCTGCCAGGCCTGCAGGTATGGCCCCTCACCCACACTCAGCGCAGCACCAATGCCTCCGTATTGACACTGCACCTCTTCCCCGGAAACTGCACGTGCTCCCGCTTTTACAATGTGCTTTTGCAAGATTTAGTGAGTGTGTGCGTGAGCGCCAACAGAAAACCCAAATCCGTCCAAAGTGAATTCCCTCTTGCTCACGAATGACAACCCGCAGCCAGGCGGACGAGCAGCCCTCCTGCGCCCGCTGCTGAAGGTGATTTACATTTATACTTGCCTCCTTTTCAAGGGATTACACAGTGTTTTACAAGCTCATCCCGTGTTTGTTTAAGCCAGTCACCTCGCCCGGACGAGCCACATCTGAATAAGCACCAGCGCGACGGAACAGGCTCCGCGCGGCAGACCAGAGGAAAGAACGAGGTTAACCCAAGACAGGGGCGAGCGGGCGCTCTGGCCGGGCTGCCACCCCCCCGCCGGCGCAGTCCTTGCTCTGGGCCAGCCTGGCCAGCTCAGACTGCCGCTGCCTCAGTGGTCCCGGTGGCGCTGGGGCAGGGGGTGTCTGCGGGGTCCTCCTGCCCTCACTGCCTGTGCCCCATGCCTTAGTGTCCCTTATCCTCTCCAGACCTGACTCTGCCGCTCGTCCCGAAGCTCCTGGGCTGTGCTGCAGAAACGGGCCTCCCCAGAAGACGGTGACAAGCCGCCCGGCTGCCCTGCCGAGGCTTTCCCCTCCTTTCTCAGCGAAGTTTCCCTGGTCTCACTTGTTTATCACAGGAACATGAGGGACAGAGCCCCCTCTCACCCACCTGTGGCAGCCCCCCCGCCCACATCTGAGGGCTCCCAAGCCTTCCCTCTCACCTGAAGCTTGCTATGGAGGCACGCACATACACACACACGTGTGCAAACACACACGCACACACTAGCATCTTCCCTGCAGTCTCGTCTTCTTCAGGGGCTCAGAAACGCTCTGCTCCTCTCCTGTTAGGGAGGGCCGAGCCCCAGGGGACCGCACTCAGGCAGGCCGCGCACCAGGCTGTCAAGGACACTTCTCTCCACGCTGCTGGGACTTCAGTCATCTCTCTGGGTCGCTGGGACTCCAGCAGGGACGCCCGAGTCAGAGCCCTAACGCCCCGGCCACAACGCCACAGCTGCTGGACAGAGCTGGTGGCAGCCGGAGGGAAACAGAGGAGCAGCCCCAGGCGGCTGCACGGATCCCTGCCCACTGCCCCCGGTCCTCCTCATTCCCAGAAACCCCTCAAACCCTACATTCCGGCGGCAGCTTCCTCAGAATGCCTTCCTCTCGGGCATTTCTCACTGAGGCCCGACACCTGGACTAGGAAAATGACGTAGGTCACCATGAAGGTCACTGCTGAAGGTCACCTCGCCGCAGGCCGTGAAGTTTCAAGGTCCCCAGAAGACACCGAAAGGCTTTTTAAAATGTTATTGTTCATGGAAACCCAGTCCATTCTGGGGTCAGTGCAGTTCAGACCTTAGGAAGTCCACCTGCTTCTTTTCGTTCTGAGGAGCACGCAGGCCTCGGCTGGGAAGTGCCACTCAGCACAGCTTTCTTCTGCGGGTGGCGAATTCTGTCTCCAATCAAGCCCTGTTCTAAATGAAAACCACCTGGGGCCACAGCATGAACGGGCGGGGAGGCAGGTTCTCCCTAATGTAAATGACCTATACGCATCCTATACGTAACGGCTTTTCTCCTCATTGGTTATAATTATTATTGCATAACTCCCATGTT